>VCCN01005798.1:6967338-6980077 GCA_006491835.1 Architeuthis dux
GGATGTAAAAAAGGACTAAAACAAAGTTACTTAACTGAAACTGGCTAATTGTATTAAATAATGATTGTAAATTATAAAGTTCCACACACTCACTCATTCAAGGTTAAAAAACGGAGCACAACTTTTGTTTGCTGTTTTTAACATCAAGTGAGCGAGTGTGTGAAAAATTCATGAAAGAAAAGCAAAAGTTATTATATAAATTATATTGTTATTGCTTTGAATATCACCCGGTGTAACAGAATAGTTTTTTTCCCTTTTGTACATCCGTAGTTGATTTTGACAGTGGTTAAGATTTTTATGCTCACAAAACGAAGGATTGCTGTATATATTTTTTTTTTACAAATAAGAGAGTAAACGAAAGGAACTAATGGAAGTAACCTAATACTTCGAAGGTGTACTTCTGTATAATGGATAAAAAGTAACAGTCCAGTTTACTAGTAAATTCTAAAAGAGATCTTCTCAAAGTAGAGATCGCTATCCTTTCCATGGGTCGACTAAAGATTATTGAGAGTTGCAGAAATATTTTCAAATATTTTTTCAAAGAATAATTATGCAAGTATATTTTTTTTATTTATTTACTAGCAAGGATACCCGGCATTGCCCAGGAAAAACATAACCTCAAATTAGACAACACAGAGAAAAATATTTCTTAGTTATTCTTACCCAACACAACAAATGCAAAACCTGTTATTTACACAGAGACGTAAATGTTTACTTCCAATATGAGTGGTTTACTGAGTGTCGTAGATTGATGGCCTTACTGAATTAGTGATCAAAGAAATAAATTTAAAAAATGAGATGAAGTTAAATAGTAGTTAAGAATTAATAATAATGATTTAAAATAATTCATCCCCACCAGAAACTAATAGTAAAATTACTGTCAAATTTATCTTAGAAAATCACCTGACTTAGTAGTCATGTGTCCGTACGCTCCTCTGTATGCTCCTCCCTACACAATGTTGCCTTCACTATGAATAGAAACACATAGAATTTTTGTCAATGAGAAAACCAAAGTGGCCGAGGGAACATTCCGTTCACTATGAAATGAAATATGTTGAATTTTTGTCAGTGAAAAAAGAGGAGGGTTACAGGTAAACCTCCCTTCACTATGAATTAGGTAGAGTTGTTCTGATAGAAGAAAGTGGTAGAGGGAGAAACCAAAACCACCAGCAATAAAACTAATATGGTCTATAAGTGTTTCATTGCCAAAAAAGCAATTTCCGATCCTGGTATAAAAAATAATTTTTTCTGATGTTTAGAACCAAAGATTGGCTAGAGAATGACCGCTGGTGACTTCGAGTAACCTCCAAGTTTAGCCTATGTTGGAAGTCGATATTTATTGATTCTCCATGTGAAATATCAGGTCAATCGGATTCATAGAGAAGAGGCACAGACAAACAAACTAGCAGATGGCTCAAATATTAGTATAGATCTCTATACAAAAATATACTCCTTCTGGTGCTTATTTTGAAATAGCTCAATGCTATTCAATAATATTTTTAAATAAATTTTGTTTGTCCTTTTTTGTTTATATATAATTAGTTAGATTACAACTAAAGACTAATATTTAGTCATTGGTTTTATAACAATGGGTCCGGGGTCATGAAAAAGTTGGTCTCATCAGAAGGAGGAGGCAGTGAAAAATGTTTGAGAAGTGTTCTAACATGTATATGGAGAAATGAATCGGGTGAGAACCCTCCCCTTCCAATATGCTCACTGTGACCTATTTCTGACCTTGTTAATGAAAGGTGTTAACAAAAAGCTAGGTATATATATAAATTTGGTTGTCTGTTTGGGTGTTTGTATGCATGCCTTTAATGAGAGAGGGGGCAGAAAAGAAAGATAGGCTGATGAAAAACCGAGACAAAAGCAATCTAACTAAATATATAGCTTTTCGTTAACACCTCGTTCTCACATTGCGTTGAAGTCTGCTGTGTGTTCTACTGAGTCAAATGCTTTCTCATAATCTACAAAGGCCAAACAAAGTGGTTTGTTGTATTCTAACGACATTTCAATTAATTGATTTATTGCATGTAGGTGATTTATTGTTGAGTAGCCGCTTATGAAGCCTGCCTGCTCACGTGGTTGATTTTCATCTAGAGTGCCTGTTAATCTGTTTGTGAGTATTTTTGTAAATAGTTTATATATTTTAGGTAATAGTGTAATAGGGCAGTAGTTGCCAAGGTCGTGCTTATCTCTTTTCTTGTGGAGTAGGATTACTATTCCTAGACAGAAGTTTTTAGGAATTTTTCTTTCTCTTATGCATTGTGTGAATATCTGTGCTAGTCCATTGTGCAGGATCTCTCTTGCATCTTCTAGAAGGTCTGTCGTTATGCCATACTCGCCTGGGGCTTTACCGAGTTTCATATTTCTTAGTGAAAATACTACTTCTTCTACTGTTATGTCTGGGATATCGACAGTATCTACAAGCCTTGAAAGAATCTTTCGGAAAACTGACTGGGAGGGAAATGGAATAAACATAGATAGAGTCACTTAAGATTCGCCAATGACATTTCCATGACATAGGAAGCATCCAAAGAATTACAAAACATGTTAACTGATCTAAATAGGGAAAGTAAAAAAGTAGGCTTAAAGATGAACAGAACAAAGACAAAAGTAATATTCAATGATAAAATCCATAAAGCTAGAAGGAGAGGCTCTAGAAGAGGTTGATGAATACATCTACCTAGGACAGGCAGTAAAGCTAGAGAAAGACCATGACTGCGAAATAAAACAATGCATAATGATAGGTTGGAAAGTATTTGGTATGAATAGAGACAATTTTGAAGAGCACCTTGCCAATGTGCTTAAAGCGTAAAGTATACAACGGTTGCATAATACCAGCCATGACTTACGGATACGAAAAATAGAAATTAACAAAATGAGCTGAAAACCAACTTAGAATTACACAGAGAGCCATGGAAAGAGCAATGCTAGGGATAACTCTAAGAGATAGAAAAAGAGGGAGGACTAGAGTGAAGGATATTATACAAATAATTAAGCAGCAAAAGTGGAGATGGGCTGGTCACCTAGCAAGAAGAGATGACAATAGATAGGGGAAAAGACTAACCGATTGGTGCCAATGGGACAGTAAACGCAGTGGGAAATGACCAGATACAAGATGGAGGGACGAGATAGAAATATTTGTTGGTAAGACGTGACAGAGGTTAGCATAATCTAGGTCGTCATGGAAGGAGATGGGATAGGTCTTTGTCCAACCATGGATTATAACAGCTGACGACGACGACGACGATGACGACGACGACGACGACGACGAAGCTTTTCCAATGTCTTGCTGGACACTTCACACATCTATTATTCATTTTTTACTAGTATTTTCTGTCATTTTAAATTTTTTAGTTGATTTTTATTGCAACTTGCTCAGCCTGTTAGTCTACGGCAAACAGTGTAGTTCAGAAATGAATAATACAGAATAAGCTCTGCGGGAGACTCAAACTCGCATCCTTTTACCTCGGGAAGCTGCCTATAAAAAAAGATGAAAGAATCTACTAGACAAAAATCAATAATGGTTGACAAAGATTCATGTAATAAAAATAAATCAGAATAATATTATTTCACAATTCTACAAAACCACTCCACAAGGACATAAGGAACCTCATTTTCTATAAAAAAAATCTTTTTAGAAAGACATTTCATGCCTCAAGTACCCCAAACTTTTGAGTAGCACTTTCATAGAAAGGTAGATCAATAAGTCTGTAGCCTGACACTTAGTCATTAGCTGAATATTGTTCTGAAATTTTCACTGTATAATGTTTGATCTATGTGATTAATATTTACCTCTGAATTAAGTGCATTGACAAAAAAGAGATTATGTTGAAAAATAAATACTTTTTTCATTACTGTTTTTACAACAAAACTTGTAAAGATGTATCCTCTTTCTCTTGAATCAGAAAGCAAAGTCACTTCATCATAATATATTTCAGAATCAGAATTTCGGAAGTCTACTCACATAAATGAATATCTTGTTGAAATATGAACGAAAGAGAAAGAAAGACTGTTATAAAATTGAGCAAATTCAATGGAAATTGTGTCACATCAGATTGTCATCTGTCCATAAATGTTATCTCGAGTAAATATTACCCCACATAAGTGTTATCTATTTATGCAGTCGTCTGCTGTGTCCACAAAAGGGACACTAAGCAGCCAATGGTAAGCAAGTGCATATGCACCTAGAAGTCTTTCAGACACTCTGATCCTTTGCCCTCTATTCAACACTAAATAAAGCCTCTTTTCTGACTGTGCGCCATTTTGATTTTGAATTCTTTCAATAAAATCTGCTTTTAATCATGTTTCATGAATGAATCGAGGAAAGGGCAATCCCATTTTTATCATTTGTCTGATTTAGGCCTGAAGTAAAACAAAAAGAAAAATTTGCTGTCTGTTGTTCTGCTAAAAATATTGAATAGATCTTGTATTTAAACTAAAGGAAACGTGTTATGATAAGAGTATTATTCTTTTATGCAAGATGAGTCAATACTGTTGCCTTAAAAGAAGGCAAAGTAAAGCCATATTTGATTGTGGATTTGCACATATGGAAAGGACGATCGTTATTACATTTGCATAAATAACTTCAATGTTGGTTGCATCACACGCATACATATATACAATATAGATAAGTATATCTCTGTATGTACCCACACACACATTTCTCTATATGCATTTATACATGCATATCTACAATAGATATTTCACAGGCATAAATTTACGCAATAGTAACAACTTCTGGATTTTAAATTCTTGTTTATATTCAAAAGGTGGATACTTTAGGGACGTTTGTAAATAAATAATATTTTTCCATTCTTTGCTGAATGTGATCACTAAAAAAGTCTGAATTTTCAAAAAACAAGCGGGCAAAAACTAGTGACCAATTTAACATAAACTTACATTGCATATTGAACCCCCCTCCAAAAACTTATTTAGGAGAGAATTTTTAAAAAATCAAAAACAAACTTTTCCCTACTCATTGAGGGGGGGCGTGTGTGCAAAATTTCAAGTTTCAATTGTTAAAAAATGACAATGGGAAGATTTGAGTGAAAATTGAAAGAAAAACATGTGGAAGTGTATTTTTATGCTTTTACCATGTCTCACATTGTGAAATGCCATTTTAAAGTACTTTTGACAGCATAAAGATCATTATAAAGCAATAACAAATATTTTTAAAATCCTGTAGTCTCTTGATAATAGAGACTATAGAAAGATCTGACTATAACTATAGGTAGGATGCTGGGTATGTTAGGCTATGTGACCATATTTCAATCAGTTGTTCTGTTGGGAAGACAGAAAATAGTCTCAGAGAGAATTCAAACATATTTTGTTAATTAGAAACCGTCACCTGTTACCAAAACTGTCATGTGTTGTGCATACAGGCCGCACCAATGGAGCTAGAGGGCTGAACATTTAAACATCTACTCTTGATTATGTCTACCCACAACATCGGTTTATATACTATTGCTGGGTTTACGTTATTCATGTGTTCTGACTTTTATATGTATCTATGTATCTATCTATGTCTCCGGACTTCACCCAGCCCTAACATAGTAGAATCTTGAAATTTTGCACATACATTCCCCTCAATGAGTAGGGAAAATGTTTGCTTTTGTTTTTTGAAAATTCCCTCCCAAAATAGTTTTTTAGTGGGGAGTTTAATTCTCAATGTAAGTGTATGCTAAATTGGTTCTTTAGTTTATGTCAGGCAGTTCTCATCCTTGTTTTATGAAAATTCAGACTTTTTTAGTGATCACTGCACAACAAAAGGTGAGAGAAGTGATTTATACATTGATCACCCTTTTTCTCCAATTTTTTAGTTGATCATGTGACGATTTCTCTTCAGTGACTAACCATATCTGTTTATTTATATTTACAAGGACTTTTTAAAAATTTTGGTTTTGTGATTTTGACTTCAAGTGAAATGTATGCATGCCACTAATGAAGTTTAAATAGGAAATTAAAAAAGAAACAAAAATGGCATTGTGAATTGTTTCTTTTCTTTTCACTTTATGTAGAATAAAAAATAAATTAACAATGGAAACCATCATGCAACCAACATCTTTTGGCAGCATGCCGTGTTGGGGGTAATCAATTAGTAAGATGGGAGATCAATGAATAAGTTACTTCTCTCATCCTTTTGTTTGGGCAGTGATCACTAAATAAGTCTGAATTTTCAAAAAAAAAACAAGCAGACACAAACTAAGGGATCAATCTAGCATAAACATACATTGCAAAGGGAACCCCCTCTAAAAAGATTATTTAGGGGGGAATTTTCAAAAAAAATTTGCTAGACATAATAAGGAGTAAATGTTGAAATGTTCAGCCCTCTAGATCCATTGGTGTGGCCTGTATATAGTCAGCCAGCCAGCCGGACCAACTTAAAAACTGAAGAAACCTATGTTGTCAGTTTGTGTGACAGTTTCGGTTGACAGTTTCTAATAAGGCCATACTTGATACTTCTTTGATAAAGGCTACAGGAGTGACTTTCTGATCAATATTCAAAATCTTACATTTGATATTTCAATCAGAGCTGCTTCAATGAACAAACAATATGAGAGAATTTTCTAATCAGCATTAAAATTCATATTTGACATTTCTTCAAAGAAGGAAGAACAGAACAGAAGGCTCAGAAGCCGCAAATAATTAAATATGAAAATAACTAGCATTCCAAGGGAAATTATGCATCACCGCCACCCATATATGCTGTGTTGGGACTAATCAATTAAAAAGTTTGAAAAAGGGATGATCGATGAATAAGTCACTTCTCTCACTTTTTGTTGTGCTGTGATCACTAAAAAAGGTCTGAATTTTCAAAGAACAAGTGGGCACAAACTAGTGACCAATTTAGCATAAACTTACATTGCATATGGAACTCCCCTCCTAAAAACCTATTTAGGCGGGAAATTTCAAAAAACAAAAAAAAACATTTTCCCTACTCTTGCACAACAAACAAATAAATATCAGAATGATAATAAATTCAAAAAAGAAAGTTGTAGCCCTTATTTTTGCTAAAGTCTCAAAGATCTGTTTGCATGCATGTCAGATAGGATCAGCAATAAGTAAAACAGGTCTGGGTTAGTCACTCCATAGAAGCTGTCACATGACCAACATCTTTTTGCAGCACGCCGTGTTGGGGGTGAGCAATTAAAAAATTGGAAACATGGGTGATCAATGATTAAGTTTTTTCTCTCACATTTCGTTGTTTCACTAAAAAGTCTGAATTTTCAAAAAAACATGCGGGCACAAACTTGTGATCAATTTAGCATAAACTTACATTGTAAATTGAACCCCTTACTAAAAACCTATTTAAAAAAAACAAAAGAAACGTTTTTCCTATACATAATAAGGAGTAAATGGTTAAATTTTCAGCCCTCTAGCTCCATTTGTGCAGCTTCTACGCATGATAGATAGATAAATAGATAGCCAGCCTGACAACTTAAAAACTGAAGAAACCTATGGTGACAGTTTTGGTTGACGGTTTCTAATAATTTCTCATTAAATATAAGTTTCTGCTTCTTATTTACCAAATCTGTGATACAGTGTTTTTACTATTATACATTGATTCTTTCAGAGTAGTTTCTTCATCTTTGTTGTCTGTGTCACAAGGTTTTGCTGCTGTAGTTTCCAGCCTTCTTCTGGTGTTTGTCACACTTGGTAACCTCCTGGAAACATCAAACAGTGGCCTAGTGGATGCAAAAAAGGCTAGTTAAACTTATCTGGTTCCCTGAAAGTCATGAGTTCAATCCCTAGGACAGGCAGTGCAGAAATATACAGTGGCTCAAAGTAGAGGTCAATCAGCTTCATAAGGAAGAATTGACCTTTTGAGTTCTAAAATTCCCTAGAAAGACACCAGGTGTTGAACTTTTCTGAATATTCAGATAAGGATTTAAAATAGTTCTTTCTATTTTGCTGCTGCTGATGATGCTGATGCTGATGCTGCTACTGATAATACTACTACTACTACTACTTCTTATCACATAATCAAACATTAAATTTCAATGTGTAAGAATGTGCCTTGTATAAAAAATATACTTTGCTGATAAAGAGCTGGAAATAGTTTTTGTGCCATACTCAAAACACTCTTGCTATAAAACTAACATGTCTCTTACTCATAGAATAGAGTGTGAAAGAGTAAATGCTAAACTATGCAAATTATAATTATTGAATTTACTTAGAAGATAAAAAAATATTCTTTATTGATTTCTAATATTCATAAGACAAGTAATCATTCCAATTCAATAGCATTGATAAATTGGTTTGGGAAAACCTATAATCTATACCAGGCCACCAAGTGACAATAAGAAAATATCCCAATAAAAATTGGTGCAAAATAAATAAATAAATAACAGGTCTGGTTAGTCACTCAATAGAAACCATCATGTGGCCAATGTCTTTTGGCAGCATGCCATGTTGGGGAGTGATCAATTAAAAAAATTGGAAAAAGAGGTGATCAATGAATAAGTTACTTCTCTCACCTTTTGTTGGGCAGTGATCACTTAAAAAGTCCTAATTTTCAAAAAACAATGCTGCCGGACACAAACTAAGGGATCAATTTAGCATGAAGTTACATTGCAAATTGAACACCTATTAAAAACCTATTTAGGGGGAGAATTTAAAAAAGCAAAAAAAAACTTTTTTTTATAGGAGTCACATTTTAAAATTTTCAGCCCTTTATCTCCTTTGGTGTAGCCTGATACGTATATACATAACCAGCCAGCCAGACCAACTTAAAATTTGAAGAAACCTATGTTGACAGTTTTGGTTGACAGTTTCTGATATACAAGTATTTTTAGCTCCTTTGGTGAGGTTTGTACGTATCATACATATATATATGCATATCCAGCTAGCCAGACCAACTTAAAAACTGAAGAAACCTTTGTTGACAGTTTTGTTTGACTGTTCCTAAAAGGTTATGTCCATTACAACCACTTGTATCTTCTCCAGTTTCTGAGAAAACATGACTTTAGGCGGACTTATAAAAATCAGGGAAATGGTAAATTTAAACAGAATGAGTTTTTATATAAAGCAAAAAATGTCAAATGAAAAATAAAAATTACTTATAGATGGTTGCTTCCCATATTCCTTCCTGGTGATAATCGCTTCTAGCGTGCTTTCTTCTATTCTTTGGAAATGTGGAAAACTGCATTGTCTACCTCATGGTCCTTCATTGTTTTTCCATTCCACTGCTTCCTGGGTTACCCCCCTTCTAATCACTTATCTTTTTGTCAACACCTTTTTTTTCTATTTCTTTTCCCTCTTACTTACATCTCTTTCTCACTCTCTTACCTGCTAATGTCGCAGTCTTTGAATCTACCTGCATCCCTCACTTCCGTTTCCATCTTTTCACCTGTGTCATTCTCATTAGACTTGTTAGAGCCACCCACCTTTTTCTTTTCATCACCTGTGATATTCTTATTTGAAGCAACCTACCTGTCTTTCATCTTTTGTGTTCTCTTTCTAACTACCTCTCTAGTCTCTTACCTCATCCGTGTCTTGCTCTCATTACTTGTTAACCCCAAGGCTAGATTAAGCTTGTGTGGGGCCTGTAGCATATGCTAGAAAGAGGGCCTAAATAAGGAAAACACACATAAATATTTAAAACACTTACATTTTTCACTTGCATTGTAAAGTAATTAAATCTTTTTCATTTGGTATACAGCCAGGTAATACAACAAATATGTCTGACATTTCAGTAATAATATTACTTTGTTTTTGTTTTGATTTTTGTGCAACAGCTATGATGTTAGTTTCCAGTACCTTCGTATTTATATGTTGTATGTGAATCACATAGACACCATACCCCATTGATTATTGTATTAGAATAATAACTCCAATTGGTGATAATTGACTAAAATCGTTAGCCTTAACCAATAAGAATTTAGACCCATTTCTACTTGAAGGAACATTATATGAGATTATGGGTAGGCAAATTGACACACAGTCACATGACTGCGCCAGGATGTTCAGTAGATGTCACATAGTACACTTCATTAGTCAAAATCAAGGATAAAATATAATATTATATAAGAGACTTTGCAGATCAATTAAATTGTATGTGACACTGGTGTCACAGTGGGTTCTTATGGGTTAAACACCCAGTCGTTCATGAAAGTTAAAGGCATAATGATATTATAGTAACGGTTTGCAAGCATTTAGCATGGGGCACTTGATAATGTGGGGCCTGCAGCATACACTACTTTTGCTACTTAGTTAATCTGGCACTGGATCTCTCTCATCCAACTGTCTTCACCCCTAATCTACCCTCTACTTATCCCTACCCTTTTATCCTTTACCAGAACAATGTTCAACTTCGGCTTATCCCCAGTGCCAAATCTCTTCACACTGATTCTTAAAAAAAGTTACGATCAGATAATCTTGGTTTCAAAATTTTCTAAGCCTAGCTTTAAGCGGGAGAAAACTAAATAGGGAAAACGTAGGAGTTGTAGGATTGTGTTGTGTCAATTTTACAAGGGGGGGTGGAGAAAAAAATCAGCATCAAAATTCTTGGCTTTTTAAATGGGCTTGAACACTGACCTCCGAGAAATGCATAACAATTTCAGCCACAAGGCAGGTTGCAGATAATCTTGATCTCATTTTATTTGACCCAAAATTAAGAAAAGGCAAACGCTCATTCTTCAAAAACTAATGAATAAATAAATAAACTCGGGCAGATCCAGGATTTTGAGCCGGGCAGGGTCCAATTTTTTTTTCACTCCCTCTGTCTAATTACACAATGGATATGATCATTTTTTTTGTCTTTAAGGTTAATTTATGATTACTTGGTATTATTTGGGGTTTTTTATTTATAACATTTGTTTATCTAGATATTCAAAGATATTTTTTTAATTGTGCTTTGCCCGAGAAGGATCCGTGCCTGATAAATAATTTACATTATTTACAAGGGAGTTTTTTTTTATCTCCACTACAAAAAAAATGATAACAAATCAAATTCAATCTAAAACATTGATGAGATTTGTTATTGTATAATGGCTTGGTTGCTCAAAAAGAGATCTACCACTTTTCAGGTCCTAAGTCGGTGGAGCGTGTATGTGAATAGCCCAAAGAGTTGCGCAATGGAGTTTCTGATACACCTTTTAGATGCACCGAGATGAGGCCTCAATGATGTTGTTTGCCTAGTATTATCGGGGGTTTCGGGTTTCTCAACATCATACCCTCTCCACCAGGTAACCCGGCCTGAATTGATCAAAAACAGGCCCTCATCTCGGTTGTGATACAAGGTGAAGGTGAAGTGCGACGTGCATGTTATTGTATAATGTTAGTAGAAATGCAGTGCTTTTGGGGGCTGCCCTTCATTGAGGGCCCGGGGACATTTTCGAAATAGCTCCAGGCTCTTCAGCTATGCCCCTGTCTATTATATCACCAGATAGAACTTGTATCATATACCTAGTTATTATGTTGTAATAAACAGACAGGAGATAGCAGTAAGACAAAAAGTCAATCAGAAATGCTTTAAAACCTCATTAAGTGAAGTGGCTAGATCTAGTAACAGTCATATCCATTGTATATAAGTTCTGAGTAAAGTAAAGTGTATACAAAAATTAAAAAGTGAACAAGCCTGGTTGCTATTCTATCCGAAGATGATTTCTGCAACATTTGTATTGTCTATATAAATTCATAGATATGTAAGACTTGTCAGTTTGGCTCAGTCACCTACCAATCACTCAATAAATTAATCACGGTAGGGAAATCTTAATTTTATATATCAGTTAGGTTTAATGTGATGGGACAGACAAGCAGTGAAGAGTTTAATCTCCTAAATTAGGTGAGGATTGTTCTTGTTGTTACAGTAGAAAAACAAAGTCAACTCCAGCCTCCAACTTGTACTGGATTTTGACAATAGTCTGTGATAATCAGATAGATATATATCGGTTTGGTTTAACGTGACAGGATAGACAAGTAGTGAAGAATTTACTCCCCTAAAGTAGGTGAGGATTGATATTCACCTTTACTGTAGAAAAACAAAGCCAACTCCAGCCTCCGACTTGGACTGGAGTTTTACAATAATAATAATAATGTGATAAAAAATAAACCTCAAAGAATTAAATTCAAAGGAAAGAATATGTTCTATGAAGAACTTCTTTTCCAGTTTTTGCTTTCATATCTTTGAGAGTTTGATTATTCAAGACATACAGCTTCTTTCTTTCAGTCAACTGACTTTTTCTTTTGGACACAAAAGATCATTTGCTAATTTAATACATTTCGCTGAGAATAACAAAAACAAAAGTACTATTGGTTAACTGATACGACAAACAGAAGACTTATAATTTTTTGTATTGTTTCATGGTATAGAAGGCCAGGGCTGAATTTAACATTAATGGGTCCCAGTGCATAACATTACTTGGGGGCCCTTCTATTTTTGTATGTAGCTATTATTCCCAAACAAATCAAAGCAAAAATGTAATATTCATAAAATTATGATGTTTAATTTAACGTAAAGTTCTTTATGGGTCAATAATCTATCTCTATATAACATCCTCAAACAAATTGAAACATATTATTTTTTATCAAATTTGTCTAGTTTTTTTTCTTAATTTCTTTCAATTCAGCCATTGTTTCTATGGCAACTAGTTCTCATATGTAAAATCAACAAAAATATGGTGCCGAGAGTCGGATGTAAGGGGTGAATTTAAAACTGTAAATCAGCTTCTGCTAATCCTTGAGAGTTTTCTTGGCCAATTGGTAAAAGCAGCTAGGCATAAACTAGACTCCC
>VCCN01005798.1:7028152-7038274 GCA_006491835.1 Architeuthis dux
AAACATTGAATGCAAAAGTCTCATTTACTTCTTTATTGGTTGATCGATTCTAAATTTCAGTTAAAACAATACGCAAAATTTGTGCCATTAACAAAATTTTAGCATAAGCATTTGGGTGGCACATTTGGTCAGAATTCTGCATTATGAGGCACAAAGTCACTTTATCACACCCTGATCGGTGGACCATAGCACACATGTTTAAAGAGTGGGGTCGGCTGTGTGAATGTTGCACTTCCCCTTAAAACTCCATTGAGCAGACTTAGGACTATTCTCAGGTCCCACCAACTTAGGACCTGAAAAGACGTGGAAAAACCCTTCCCAATCTCTGTTTGCAGAGCCAAGTCATTCATATGGATACACATTGCATTTTATATATGTAGATTATGTAGATTAACGCATGACATGGTGTCATGAGGACTTGAAACCGTTTGACATAAGAAGGTTCTAGTCACATTAGATTTGGTCTGCTTTTTTTGGTTAAAAATATAACTTTTTAATTTCCTTCCTTTCAAAAGTTTTTAATTGAAAACCTTGAAACTTAACTTGAATGTAAATAATATATTCCTTGCACCAGATGTATGGTACCAAGCATTCTGCTTATTGGTTTCAATCGCATGACTTTAAGGAATGGTTTACACTGTACTGGAATTTTTCAGGCTAGACAAGTACAAAATAACATATGATAATCATAAAATTAATTTCACATTTTTTAAATTCATAAATACTTAAAATATATGCACCAGTCTGTTGCTCAGCTAGTACAATTCTGAACTTAAACATAAAGTCTTGTGTTCAGTTCCTGGTGTTACGTAATCAAATAGGAATTAGAAACCGTCAACCAAAACTGTTACCAAAACTGTCACCAAACTGTCAACATAGGTTTCTTCAGTTTTCAAGTTAGTCAGGCTGGCTATGTATGTATATATGTATCAAATGTACAGGTCATACCAATGGAGCTAGATGTATGAAAATTTAAACATTTACTCCTTATTATGTCTTGAAAAAAATGGTGTTTTGGGTTTATTTTTTAATTACCCCCAAAAATGGGCTGAAAAATTATTAGCACCAATCCAGAATTTACAATCGTGACTTGCATTGCCAAAAGACTGATCAGTTTTATCTAGAATATAACAGCCGTGTGTGTGTGTGTGTGCGTGTGCGTAAGATTAGATATTTATTACACACACACAATAAACCAACTTGAACCTAATAAAAGCCCATTAAATTAAACCCAAACCAACCTCCGACAACTCAGCCTAACATACCATCATCACCATTTTTGGGTTCTGGGAATGCTCAAAAATTTTAATTTAAAGATTTCCAGGTTCACTATAATTTGGTAAAACTGCTAATGTCCCTTAACCTTTGTGCTGCCACAGATGAAATAACTTGCACTCGCGGCGCTAGATCCGACTGTGCTCCCTGCAAATTGTTAGATTTGCTCCCCTCACAAAAATAAAAGGTTTAAACGGTAGGTTCAATTGTGCTTCCAGAGCACCAGCACGCCCACGCCCTGTAGTTCCAGTGTCTGTGAGTACCCACCTGCCACCTCTGGTCCAGTGCCATGGATAAGATAAATCATCTTATGATAGTGTGTCATTGTTCTTTTTCTTATATACATTTGTGTATATATTACATTTATTAGATACTAGCAGGGATACCCAGCATTGCCCAGAAAAAACAGAACCTCAAAATAGGTAACACTGTGAAAAATATCTGTCTTAATTCTTCTTACGCAACACAATAAATAAAAAACTATTATTTACACAGAGACGTAAATCTTTACTTCCAATATGCACTGTTTTCCGAGTGTTGTAGAATGAAGGCCTTACCAAAGTATTGATCAAAGAAATAAACCAAAAATTAAGATGAAGTTAAATAGTATTAAGATGAAGTTAAATAGTATTAATAAAAATAAATAATAACAGTACTTCACCAAAAACTAATAGAAAAATTACTGCCAAGTTTACATTCATGACATGTGTCATTAAGCTTCCCTCTGCAAAATGTTGGCTTCAGTATGAATAGAAATACGTAGTATTTTTGTAAATGAGAAAAGAAAAGTGTTAGAAGGAAGGTTCCATTCACTATGAAATAAATTACATGGAATTTTTGTCAATGAAAAAAGAGGAGGTTCAGAGGTACACCTCCCCTGACTATGATTTAGGTAGAGTCGTTGTCATAGATAAAACGGTAGTGGAAGAGGGAGAAACCCAAACCTCCACCGACTTAGACAGTGTTATTTTTACTGCTGCTATCAGTGCATCATTGCCAAAAAAGTGAAAATCCAACCAAAAACACCAAAACTTGTTTAAGAAATGATTTTATTCTAAGAAATATGTGTGCCATTCATAAGAAGAATGAAAGACAAAAATTCTGGTATAAAAAATAAATTTTTCGGATGTTCAGAACTGAAGATTGTCTAGAGAATGACCTCAGATGGGGAAGTCGATATTTATTGATTCTCCATGCCAAATATCATTTCAATCGGCTTCGTAGTTTTACTGGAGAAGAGGTACAAACAAACAAGCAAACAAACAAACAGCGGGCTCAAATATTAGTTTAGAAGATTTTGTTGTAAATATTAGTTTATTTGTATGAAAATAAAATCGCTTTAAAGATGCAATGAAGACTTTTTTACAAGAAAAACCCAGCAGAGGTGTTACAACATTGAAAAATATACTTGGCACAAACAGGTTAAACACTTAACAAGGCATCATATAATACTTTTTGAAATACTAAGTTTTCATTCATGAGAAGCTCAAACAAGGATTTAAAATGGAAGAAAATGATACAAAGCCTCTTGTACTCATGGTCTACATCAGCAGACAGAAAGGATGAAATAAAATATAAAATGATAACAAATCACAGTATTGATCTCATCAATGTTTTTTTTTGTTTTTTTCAAACAACATAACTTTTTATGAATTGCATAAAAATAACAATGACAATAGATTTCAAATAAATAATATCAGTTTCAAAAGCAGAAGAATAACCAAACAAACAAAAAGTTTTCTTATTCTTTTCAAATTATTTATTTTCTTTCCTTTCAGTGCCAAATACCCTGTGTGTTTATTTTCATCTTTCCTAGAGTTTTAATTACTTTCCTTCCTTATGCATTAGCAAGTCCACAAACATAGCCAACAGCTCCGAAATAACTGCTGTGTGAAACAATTACCATTAAGCCAGTTATTAACTTGCAATTTCCAAAAATCTCAAAATAAGATAATATAAAATTCATTACGAACACATAGACACACATGAAAACATTGATGGATCTCTGGAGACACAGACACTCAGATACACAATGCGTGTTGTCTGTGTTAATGTATTTGTGTATACGCAACACAGGTACAAAGAAAGAAGCAGCCGGTATCAGAAAACAAAAACACTATTTTGATGAGTGCGAATTGGCATTTTTCCAAATTCTTTATTTTAATTTTTCACTAGAGTAATGAGATGATTTATCAGTTTACAAATGTGCAGATCATTTCTGTAATCTTTTGTCTCTGTTTCAAAGGTAAGTATAAGAAGAAAAAACAAATTATGAAACACGGAAAGATGATTACATTAGTGAATCTTTGCACGGTTTTTCTCTTTAGTTTTTTTTCTAAATAATGTTTGGGAAAACTTATAAACAAGTTCAAAACCTATAACAACATTGTTTTTTAATTCATATATGCTGTTCATATTTATAGTCTATATACCTTATCTACATCCAGATTTTAGCCAGGCAGAGTCATTTTTCACAGAAAATGAAAGCTGATTCTTACTGGAATCGGTAACTTGACTTATTTTACTGCCTTTGATCAGTTGGCTTTTGAAGTATAGTTGTTATGGTCTTTATTGTAATTTACAGATTTTTGGCACCGTCTGCCAAAGACTGGACAATGGCTACTGTATTTGATGGCATATAAAACACATCTCCCTGAATTCATCTCATTTATCACCCAGTTTTTTTAAACCCCTCCTCAAGTTCTGGCCAATATGTTGCTGGACAACAAAGGTTACATTTTGCCTTTTGAGCCATTTATATATGAGCCATCTAACCAGTGAAGAACAAACTCATACCTTATTAATTCCAGTTCCCTTCCACAGGATTTTTCAAATTTGTTTGTAAGGCTTTATATACAGGTATCCCCTGCTTTTTAAAATTTCACTTATTGCCACTTTTTTGCTTTTACGGAAAAACAAACATGCCAGTCTCCTGTAGCTCCCAACCTGCAATGACTCAGCCTAATATATCATCAATTCTCGGAAGTTTTTCTGAAATAAATTAAAGGTAATAGTCCACTCAGATGGTGTAATGGTTAGCACGTCTGCCTCATGTGCAGAAGGTTCTGGGTTCGATTCCCGGTATGAGCGAATTCATTAGGACAAATTTCCATGTGCACTCAGCAGCTAATTGAGTACACTCTAAGCTGTGTGATTATGGTGGAGGTATCCCTTCGGCAGACTTGCATCCTGCCAATAGGGTGGTCATAAAAACCTTGTGAGTTTAAAGTTCTGGTCTCGATCAGACTTGAAACTTGCAAGGATCACTAAGCTGACACATGCAACAGAAACCAGGTCTTCGTCACCGGGTGTATACTCTATTGGGAATTGTCTCTTAAGAGACAGATGCTTTACTTTTTACTTTTTTAATAGCTTTTTCACTTTATGCCATTTCGGCTTATGAAAGGTTTTTATAGGAATGCTGTACTTTCGGACCTGCCATTGGAGAGGGTACCATCTTTACCTTCTTGTTTGTAAGTTCTGTTTAGTTTTCACTTCTTTATTTGTTTATCACTTGACTTTATTGAATCAACAAGCCATGAATAAGTCAGCAAATAATACAAAATAGAAAGTAGCACTGGGACAATATTTTGTAGCCTATACACAGTGCTGGATTTAGAGTTGGTGAGGCCCTAAGCTATATAAAGCTGGGAGGGCCCATGTTAAAAAGATTACGCCAGAAGGTCTCACAAACTTGAAAACATATATGCCTTTTACATTTTTGAGGTCCCTACGGATTGTGAGGCCCTAAGTTGTATTTAGGGCCTCACATTTATTTAGCTTATGCCTAAATCTGGCACTGCCTTCAGGCAAGATTATGAGCAAAACCAGGCCAACAAAAATCTAAAGAAAGCAGCGGAAGGAACTGACAGAAACAATAAAGAAAGAAGATCAAATATTTGCAAGTCATCTCAAGCCCTCAAAAGAAATAGGCAATCGTTACCTTCCCTGTTTCCATATGACCGCTGCTTCAGCTGTTCTGATTCCGGAATCGCCCGAAGTCCTCCGCTGCTGCTGATGGTGAATTTAAAGTCAAATAAAGAGACAGGAAGATTCCTTTATTTTTTCATTTTTTAAGTCGTCTACTGATATATTTTATTTTTCACTTTTTATTTTATTTAAGCAAAAGCTTGATAAACACAAATGAACAAAGGATAAATTAGGGTTAGTGTTTTTAGTGTAAGGGTTAGTGTTGGGGTTTCTGTTAGGGTTAGGGTTGGGGTTGGGGTTGCTGTGTTAGCAATAAGGTGGTGTTTAGCCAGCCACCTTATGCAGTCCGTGTCATGTTATATTGACTAGGTCCCTGAAAGTTATGTTCAGTTGTGGTAATAAATTTCTGTCAACTTGAATTGGGACAATACATATAGGTGCAGCAGGCCTAGACCTACCCACGCTTAGGTATACTTCCTTCAGCCATTTTAACTTCAGAAAGTGGAAAAATGTTGAAATTGTTGTCAGCTTCTTTTAAATTTGCCGCCATCAGCAGCAGCGGAGGGCTTCAGGAGATTTCGGAATCAGAACAGCTGAAGCAGCGGCCATATGGAAACGGGAAAGGTAATGATTGCCAAAAGATATTTGACTAATCTTCATGGCTTGTTAAGCAAACCATTTTTTCATAAAATAATTTATAACTTTTCATCTTCTAACAAATTCACAGTTGCCATCTTTTCATTTGATTCTGTCATGATAAAATTCAACAACTCTTAAAACAGGTCTGGTTAGTCACTCAATAAAAACCGTCACAAGACCAACATCTTTTGGCATCATGCTGTGTTGGGGGTGATCAATTAAAAAATTGGTAAAAGGGGTTTAATTTTTAATGATCTATGAATCATGACTTTTGGTTTCCATGAATTTACCAAACTTTATAGGCAACATGCTTCATCATTAATGTTTTTTTAAGGCACTGTATTTCAGGTCATGTCATGAAAGCAGTTTTCCATTGTCTACTGCTCTGTGTGTCTTATCAACTCTAATTGAGTTATATATAAACAGCCTTATGGAAAGCCAAACAAATTTAGAGATCAAATATGCATAAGGTTTCTGCATTAGCAATTCAGCACAAATTGTATATATTAGATTAATGCAGAAAGGTCTCAGTGTTATCCTTTAGCAATGATAAAGAGATCTTAGAAGTGTCTTTGTGCCAACTCTAATACATAATTTACAAGCATTATAACAAATTCACAAGCTAGGAAAATGGGTTTGATATAAACTTATGGAAACGAACATCAGCCAGCATTTAAACAATTGTCTTTCTCTTCTTGCTCAACAGAAAAAAGTCATATTTGAACAAGAACTCATAATTGTAATGTTTATATATGTATGTATTAATGTTTACATTTAATAATAAATAAACACGCTGAAGCAAGCTCCCAACAGCCCCCATTCTGTTTCCGGTTCCAAAAACACGTGCCAGAAATGAGAACAGGGAAGGCTCTCTTCTTCACAGGCAATAGCCCTGCACAAACATGTCTTTGTTCCGTCTCTCGACTTCTTTTCTAAGCACTGCTAAATACAGTTATGAACCGAATGCGTTCAAACTAAATACAACTAAAAACAGGAAACAAAGGCACTAATATCCGACAACATTACATCAATGAAAAATGAATTAATGACAAGGATCACAAACAAAGTAATTCCGAATAGTCTTCAACATCTCCACCTAAATGGAATCAACTCTGGGGAGAAAAAGTTCTTCTCTGTGTTTGGTAGGATTCAAAGAGAATTCTAAATGATGAATTGCTGGAGCATGAACAACTATTACTGGGTAATTCAGTGAGCAATTGGCTCGTTTGAATGATGCATTGGAAATGAAAAGGGGAAATCAACCAGTAATTTTGCTGCATGACAATGCCCGTCCTACTGTTGCAAATGTGACACAGCAAAAACAATCATGGAACAGATTATCACTTGTTTTACTCCATGCAGCACTTTTTGTCTGGTCTGCAATTAAAGATATTTAATGATTCCTCAAATAATTCATTGAATTGAAACGAAAATAATTATTTTTTATGAAATGCACAATATAGGTGGGGTAAGGTTATAGAAAGCCATGGGAAAATACTTTGATGACTGAATAATGATGCTATGAAATTATATATATAAAAAGTTTTGTAAAAGAAAAATTCTAGAAACTTTTGCATCAACTCATTATATAGATTAATAATGATTGAATTATGTCAAGGTTGAGTATGGAGGAAACAGCTTTCAACTGATACTGCCTGGGCATATAGTTATATGAGAGTGGTTTGGACGAGTACTCACTTTTATCTGTTAACCATAGTGGCATACCAGTGATGAGAGATTTTGTCAAGATATCTGGTAATGGGAATTTCTGAGATAACTTCGATGGAACCTTCTGCAAATTGATGTCCCTCTGGAATGAACCTCCAAAACCAGAAGCATAGCTGAGGTGAGGGGAAGGATGGGGCTATTTGAAAATGCCTTCTGGACCCCTAATGGAGGTGGGGCCCCAAAAGCTTTATAAATTATAGCTCAACTACTACATTTATGATGACATTATACAATAAGAAGTATATATTTGTACATACATGAATTACATAAATAATAATTCAGCCTTTAGGGTTGTTTTTCCCCAATTAATTGATAGTGCACGTCTGTTTATTGCAAATTTTCCTTTTTCATCAAATCTCACTAAATGTTGGAGGGGGACCCTCAAGAACCCAAGCCCCCCAGGTCCCAAAATCACTAGCTACGCCTCTGCACAAAACAATGCCTGAGTTCTAACTAAAGCTAAATGAAATCTCTATGTAAAAAGCTCTGCTTAATATATATTGAAAAATCCTGACTCGCCTTCGGTGTCAGACCATTGATTTGAATTTATCTGCACCAAATTCAAGTCTTTGATACTGTTCCTTTGGTATCAAATATTATCATATCTTTAATATCACATATTGCGCAGTCAACTTGAATGTTGCCTTAGTGTCCATTTAGATATTGGTATGAAAAAAAAAATCAAATAGAAAGGAATTTCTCAAGAGCACAATATCACACACAAAAGAGGCCATTTTTCTCCCTATTCCCTCTATAAAAACTGCCACCAGAACAATAAATCCACACACATTGGCTCAGTTTGATGTAATCATCCTGAAAATTCTCTCTGTACACATGACTTACTTATGTAGCTATCACTCACCAAGAGCAGACAGTCAGATAGCCTGCTTCACGGCTGAAATAGTTAAGCATTTCCTATCCGTGCCAGAAGTCGGTATTCAAGCCCAGTTAAAAGCCAGGACTTTGAATGCTGATTTTCTAGGTGAGTAAGCACTCTTCCCTTGAGAAACTGGCTCCCGACCCCCCTTCCACTTCTCTACTCCCAGAAATATTTAGTTTGTTATTGCAGACAATGACAATGGCAAACAATTTTAGGAAGCCTTTAGGAGGTTTTAGATAATATCTTCAATATAAATGCAAACATATCTGTCATAAAACATGTAAAAATCTCTAAATTAATAGTTTCAATGCACTTTGTTTATAAGTTAAAATTAACGGTGTACCTATTTAATGTCCAACACTACCCTCCAGTCTTTTTAAGTATTTTATGTCTAAAATTTAGATGATTTTACAAATTGCAGAGTAAACCACTTACTGTGATCACTTTGGGACAGGGTCTTTTAGATAACAATAACCAGCTGATAACATTAAGCAAAACATATCAAAATTGGAACAATTTACATTCATTGTTATATTATTAAATTCATTGATATAAACAACTTTACTTTATAACAAATTAATATGATTAATATAAATATTTTAATATAATTTTTAATCCATTTTAAATAAAGTGTTTGGGATTGACTGATTTTGATAACAATAACCGTTTGTTTTGTTTTGATAATAATAATAAGCAGCTTCCTCTGTACTGCCTGACAGATCATTTAGCTAGAGTAAAGAAATATTCTACGGGACCCCAAACTGGTGAACAACTGTGTTTACGTCATTCCTTGTAAATGTGGTATTATCTACACTGGAGAAACGGGCCACCCCCTCAAGGTCAGACTTGATGAACACAAGAAGCCATAATCAGGAGTGGGATAGATAAATCGGCTATGGCCGACCACATCTGAAGAGAGAACGGCGAGCATCTTCCTCTTTGGGAAGAAGTCCAGATTATCAACAGAGAACGTTGTTGGAAGCAGAGAAAAATCAAAGAGGCAGCTAACATCAAAATGCAGACTAAATGCATTAGCCAGACAAGCGCGGATTTCAACCCTGATGTGGCTTCCACTTCTCAACAAATCCAAACCCGACAGAACAAAGACACAGAAACACCAGGGCCATGCGCTATAAGGGCTACCTCCCTTTAAACATAATTTCTGTTTAACCCATCACACTCAGATTTTACATCTGAAGAAGGCCGAAGAATGGATCAGCCGAAACGTCGTGTTTACAACACAAATAACAAGAAGGTGTTCAACCGTCCGAAGAACCATTTCAATAGAGTAAAGAAGTTTTGTTTCTTCATTACTTCTGACCTCGCTGTTTACTGACTGCCATAGAATGATAATCTGTGAGAGTTGCAACGGAAAGAAACTAAAATTAAAATGGAAGAAAAACTAGTAGGAAATTAATAATGGCTGACCATGCTTCATATAATGAAAAATAATACTAGTCTAGTCAATTAGTGAAATGTTTGTGTACTTATGAGTGGCCATAAGAAGAGCTAGTGGGTGGGTATCAGGTGGTAATTAGCAACACCCTAATATAAATAAAATGGCAGCTTTGTATGTGCAGATGATGTCAAAATCACAGCATGAAACTGGATTCCAATGATTTTTTTTTTAAACTGTCAACATAGGTTTCTTTAGTTTTTAAGTGGTTCTG
>VCCN01005798.1:7069406-7081867 GCA_006491835.1 Architeuthis dux
GGGTTCAATTTGCAATGTGAGTTTATGCTAAATTGGTCCCACTGCTTGTTTTTTTTAAATTTAAGACTGTTTTAGTGATCACTGCCCAACAATTTTTCAATTTTTAATTGATCACCCCCAATATGGCATGCTGCCAAAAGACATTCATCACATAACGGTTTCTATTGAGTGACTAACTAGACCTGTTCTCAGTCTAATCAAAACTACAGGTGATATGATTTGCGTATAGACTGCTATATCTTTCATGAGAGCAAATAAAAACTAAGAAAACAGTACATATTTAAACTTCAATCTTTATTTTTATCCAATAAAAATAAAGATTGATTTATAAAAAGACTACTAGGTCTCATATGTAAAACATTGGCACAGAGAGTCGGTTGTAGAGAATGAGTTTATCAGTGCAAATCAGCTTCTGCTAATCCATGAAGTCTTTGTGGCCAATTGGTAAAAGCAGCTAGGCGTAAACTAGTTTACCTCTGGTAATGAGGATGTGAGTTCGATTCTCACCAAAGGCTTACTCCTTATTTCCGATTGCGCTGTTATTCGTTACCATAGAAACAGTGGCCCGAATTAATAAGTTGTATAAAAACAACTAAATTAGGATGAAGGTAAAAACTTATCTGAAAAAAGCAAAACATGCTTGGTCTGGGAAATTCTCATGAGAAAAAGCAAAGGAAATATGTACTGGAATGTTGAATCTGGTTCCAGGGGGAGCATACACATTCCATGCAAAATCCAGATGTGACATCTATGTGTGGGGATGCACATGCTCCCCTAGAACCATATTCAACATTCCAGAACACAACAGACACCCAAAGAAGGCCAGAGGATATATGGCCAAAACGTTGTGAAGAATAAACAACAAAGACGAGGAAAATAGTCCAAATAAATCATAAATAATGATTAGGTTATGTAAAGAAAAATGAAATGCATAGACCAGTGGTTCCCAACCTGGGGAGAATTCCCTCCAGAGGTGGAATTCGGGTAGTCCAAGGCCGGAATAAAGTTATTAGGTAAAAATAAAAATGCAAAGATAGGTTTTTCTGCATTTCTATCTATCAAGTCGAAGGCTCGAAATAAGCTGCAAGTTGAGAATGATTTAAGAAGTCCTCTTTCACTAAAAGACCCACAAATCGAAGAACTAGTAGCAAAAAAAAACAAGAACAGAGATCACATGGATGTGTATATCAGTTACGATAGCAGAATTCTTTTCTTTTTTAAAAATAAATTTGAATTTCAAATGATGTTTTCTAATTATTTTCGCTTGCTTTTTTTGAGCAGCAGCTGTACAATTATGAAATTAAACTAATTCTTAGTATGAAGTATATAATTATATGTAAAATAAAGACATTATTTGAAATTATTCTTTGCCGCAACTTAATAAATGTAAGGGAGGAATACTAGTAATCTTATTGACAAAAGTGGGAACTAACTCAAAAAGGTTGGGAACCACTGGCATAGACTAAAACAATGTTTTCCCAATTGACCTTTATTTCTGCTGCATTGGCATGATCCTATCTTTCCATTTTATGCCAGATGATTGAAGCTTGTACAACATGAAGCAAATAATAAGAGACGGAATGATACTGACACGGATATACATATTAGTCGATTAGAGACATAATTGATTTATACCCTATCAAATCATAAAGCTCTTATTCATTTATCCATCATGCAATATTAAATAATTACTTGTAAGTGTATCTTTCGTCTTTGGAGATTAATACAATTTGAATGCAAGTGAACAATATCATAGTTTCACTGTTACAGGTGAGTCTCAGAGGCAATTAATAGATACTTGTGTAATTTTCTTTAGGTTAATAAGGCCATTATCAAAGGGGAAAGATTTAAAATCAAAATTATCCAAGAGTTTGACTGAGAATTGACTGAGAATTGACTGAGTATAGACTCTAGAGGGAAGAATTTTCAGATCTCTAATTATAAGCAAAAGACCACCTACAGAGAAAGATTTATTTATTTCCTAATCACTTAGTCACATGCATTCTGAACGTTGGGTGCATGCCCCACAAGGGAGAAATTTGAATATACTGTGTCATGACCTCTGGAAAACAGGAGTTGGCGTGTGCTATTTTTAGAAGCACTTCCTGCGTCTCGAATTTGCTGCACTTTTAGGTAAAATCACCAGTCAGGGTCAACTTCTGGATGAGCCTGGTCACATCTATTTGGCGTCTCCTAAATCAGACCATATCTAAAGATCAGCTAAATCTTCTAAATGCTAACCACACTCTATTCTATTTTTCCACCCTATTATCTCAACTACTAACCAGTACTAAAGCCACTAACTAATGCTAATACTTAAGAAGAAACAGGCGAACTGTGTTTCTACATAGAAAAAAAAGTAGTCTTTTATATATATTGTTTGACTTTGTGACTTCCTTCGAAGCCCAAGTCAACACATTAATTTGCTGACAAGGCAAGCGAATCTATCGCATACTGGGAGGTAATTTGGAATTTGGGTGTGAAGAATGAAATGGCTCAAAACTTTGTTGTTTTAAGGCTTAACTGATTAATTCTTAATTATACAATACTATTGATTCCTAATTACACAATACTATTAATTACTAATTTTACTATAGATTCCATATTAGTAACTAATGCTTAACTCATTATAGTAAAGGATAATTAATCAAAGTGAAAAAGTGCAAGATTTGGCTGCAGACCAAGAATTTAATTACACATATGCGAAACCATGTGAGATTTGGTTCTTTTTGCAACATCATGTATAATTAAATTACTTTTTTTATAATAAGGGGCACATCAAATTTTTTGAGCTATCTTGGTGGGGCGTTGAGCAAAAAAGGTTAAGAAACACTTATTTACTTTCGGCATAGAAATCATTTAGATATATTTATTAAAAAGATTTGAATGATCCGTGTATAAGATTTGAAGAATCCGTGTATTAAAACATTTTATTAAAATTAAATAATTTTTTTTTTTTTCAAATCACAAAAATTATTTTTTTTAATTTATAAAAATTATTTTTTTTAATTTATAAAATTATTTGTAAAATTATTTTTAAAAAGTTGTGAAAAATAAAAATGTGACCATTAAATAATTTCATTGGTCACTTTTCAAAGTCCAAAGTAATGTAAATAAAGATAAATAAATTTTAAAAAGTAATAAGATTTGTTTCTTTCTAATTTATTCATTTAATTATAAAAAATCTCATCGTCATCATCATCGTCATCGTCATCGTCATCATCATCATCATCATCATCATCAGTCCCCGTTTCTAATATTTTCTGTATGCTTTCAATATAAATACATCTTTTCTTAAAAATAAATGCTAAATTCTTAGAATTTGAAGTGGTATCATGTTTTTACACCGTATTTTTTAAGTGTAAAGACAAGTTTCAACCACCACAATTACCTCAGAGTTATTGTTTACCAGATTTTTAGATGAAAATATTCTACAATCTTTCTTCTTATTAATAACACAAAGATTATTACAATAAAATTGACATGGTTAGTAGTCTGGGGTATTTTATCAATATGTTGTCGCTCTGTTGTCAACAGTCCAATCACATTAATGCTTGTCTGCTCGCAACTTCTAGGGAGAAAAAATGAATGAAAGATCGATAAAATCTCTAAAACTCAAAATTTCTTATTAAGTATAAACTGACTGTCCTATACTGACAAAATGTGCAAAATTCCAGTCGAAATAACAAATAAATGACAAACAAAAAAACAAAATGTCCATAGTGCATATTCAGTATAAGTTTTTTATGAGGACTGGAGATGGAACCCGGGTCATGACATCAGACTATTATCATTAGAATCACACTATTAATTGATTTCATCCACATGCCAGAATTTTGTGAAAAAGAATGTTAAAAGCAAAGTGACAATAAGTCTGAGATACTTCTACTTGTGATATAACTGTTTACCAATCCTACCAGTGATATAACTGGTAACAAATCTTACCTGGGATGTTACTGATTACAAATCCTACTTGTGATATAACGGGTGACAAATCCTACCTGTGATTTTTGGTGTATGTAAATAGCTAGTTTTATAATATTGGGTGAAACAAAAATGGTCTAAAACATGAAAACTCTTCAAAATGTTCATAATTATTAGAGACTGAATAAGTACATTCATTAAATTCTAGAAAAATAATAATAAAAGCTTTTAATGCAAATAACAGGGGAAGCTAATTCTTTAAGACAATTAACAAACGTTTGCCAACTCAGATATATTTCATTTAAAACTCTTTAGAGAGCATGAAAGCATGAAGACAATAAGAAATGGAAATAATCTGAATGTTCAAACTAATTGAATTATAAAGCTGATCTATTTTTTTATTCATTTTTTTAAGGCTTATCCAAAGTTTGAAGTTACATGCTCTGGGCAAAAGAATTATGCAATCCTGCCATCTTGGTTACAGTTCAGTGATTATCAGATTGGATTATATCCCGGATCTACGTTCGCGGAACCAAGCCATCACATAGTGGTAGATTAGTTCTGGAAGACCAAAGAAAAATATTTAAGATATTTTCTGGATGGAAATATGGGAAGAGGAAGAAGAATGATAAATAACAATAACAAAGAGATGGCTGGTGGACTTATCCAATTCAGGGGATGCGAAGAGCAGAAAATATCTACTGTCAACTAAAGACATAGTAAAGAGTTATCTTAATGTTCATTAATTGCACTTATTTAGACCAGGTCAGCTGATCATTCTTGTGTGCAGTGCTCAGCCATCTGTTATGCATTTGCACAAACAAAACAGACTTTTGATTATTGAGTGAGGTCAAATGCATAATCGTGTTGGAGAAAGCACTACTTTCTTTTTCTTTTTTTTAACATGGATTTGACTAAATAATATAATGGAAACAGACAGATAGATAGACCTAAACACACAAAGTTCTAATTATTTATCATTTACTTACTTTATTTATTGATTTTGCAAATCTTTTAAATAAATGTGCTTGAGAATTTTATCATCATTTATATAATTTACAACGCCATTGATTTTTACATATCAAATAATGTTACTACACCTTTACTGAGCCAAATAACCTTTTTTAAATACAACTAGTTGTAGTTCAGAGACATTCTATAGAGCCTAAGCTGGAAAGATATTTTGAAGTATGCTTTTTAAAGCAGCCAATCTCGAAAAGAAAAAGGCCCTCTTAAGAGCTCTTCTCAGGTTCCAGGCCCCATTGTCAAACAAGGATACAATACAAGACAGAAATGCATTTATCATTATTTAAGTCTATAGCTTCTTTCAAATGTGACAGGGCTTCCACCAACACACCAGAGAGCCATATGGCCCCCACTGAGAATGGCTGTTCTAGAGCAAGGTATCCTTTGCAAATAGAGTTACCTGCTCTTAACATAGAATTCCACATAAAGTTAAAATATTATTTATCTTTTTATTTTTTGTCAAACTCCTACTCTGGAGTTGACTTTATTTTCTCCTGGTAACAACAATGACAACAACAATAACCCTCACCAAAATCAGAACCCTTCCAGGCAACTGAGGAGGCTGAAATTTGGCATACAACCTTATTTCAACCCCACTAGAAGATCTGTAAAGAAATATTGGGATCTCCCGACCCTCTCTTCCCCAACAGGCTACCTTATTTCTTTTTCAGTTTATATCTAGAATTATATCTAGAATTGCCTCAAATTATATATAAAATTATCTAGATTTTTATGCCATTTATATAAAATAATATGTAGGTACTATTTTCATGGTCAAATTTAAAGATCTTTTTCAGTTAAACGAAAACTGTTTTTTTTTCATATTTCTTTTTAGAAAATTCAGCCTAGTGGCTGAGATAGCTGTGTTTTTCTATCTATGTATATGTCACTTGTACAGCCCTAACCGTTCATAGTAGAAACTTTAAATTTTGCACACCGACTCCCCTCAATGAGTGGAGTTTGACTCTGAATCAGCTAGTCTTGTTCCATTATAAAATCCATAATTATAATGGGGAATCCCTGGAAGGCTATCCTTTATATATCCAATGAACTTAAAACCAAGAAAGATATCCAAAATTTTAACATCAGTATCCAATATATGTATTGTGTTTAATGTCACTGTGTCATTTCCACACAGTTAAATTCAAATTATAAATTAGAAAATGCTGATCTACTTGAATTTTGCATATTAATACATTGCAACAGTATTCTTTTAAATATAAAATTAGCAAATGCTAATTTCTAAGCAACGATTATATCAACAATAGAAAGCGTTTATCTCTACTCATTTGGCATTACCCTAAATCAAATGCAGTCACTTCTTTAATTCTAAAGAAGTATTATGTATTCATACATTTTACACTTATATAACTAAGATAATTAATCTATCAGTCAATCAGCCTATATAACTAATTAACTATAATAGTAAGAGAGTGAATACATAATTTTCTAGACAATTTTTCTCATATATTATTCGTACATGGTTTTCAGTGTTTTTAAACAATATTGTTGTGTAATCGCATGAACTGAAAACCTTTTTTTTGCAGCCACCTATTGTTCTATGAGTACATTATAAAATGACATCTTTTTTGTAAACATCAGTAATTGATTGTTTAACACATATTTATATGTAATAAATAGTGTTATTATTTTTCCAACATGTGTCCCATTTGCTTTTATAAATACAGTAAAAGGGAGAAAACTCTAATCTACTATTTCAGTTTTATATAAACTTTATTTTTAACCATTGGCAAGAACTCAACATTACCATTTATGGATTGCAAAACACAAAGGAATCAGGCAGTTCATCATTCATTTTAGAACCAGAGCACTGTGTAGTTATTCCAAGAAAGACACCATCAGTAAATATTAAAACAAATGTTTATTGTAGTACCAACAGGGATACCTGGTGTCGCCCGGTGGGGAAAATAACTGAAAATATAACCAAACAGGAAAAATATGTTCTTTGATGTATTTCTTCTTACACAACCAGTCAAAAAAGAAAAGACAATTATTTACACTATTTACACTGGTAAAAGTAGCTGTAATGGAAGAAATATTCTGATGCACAAAAAAGAACAAATGATGTTGTCCCTTAGTTCGACAGGGCTTCTGTATACACTACATAAGTGCTTCTCCCATTGGGGGCCTGTATGAAAAGGTTTTCCAGGGATCCAACCCTTGAACAACCAATATAAAGTTGTCCGTGGCAAAAGCATGGATAAGTCAAGTAAAGGCCAGCAATCGTGAGAGATTGTCCTTGTGCCTTGTTAAAATTTGATAATTTTAGTCTGAAAACGTTTCTCATGGTTGCACAACTTTTTACAAACAAAAGAAGAAAAAAAACAATTTCTTTAGCCTCTAAAGTTATTTCATTTTGCTCCCAAAAACTATTTTAATCCCAAATTAATCTGTGCTGGCCTCCAATGATCTTGGGGGTCAGCACCACCTATCCTATCATGTTTTTTTTTCTGCCCAGGTTAACCCCTCTTACTAAATTACCTCCAAGAATGTAATTGTTTGGCTGTCAAATGGCCCCAAAAAGTTAATTTAAACCCAAACTTACTTCTGGGGTGATTCTGTGTAAAAGAATGGTCAAAATTTAGCACCTACCCAATTGATTTTTACCATAGCCTATGTGGAAAGTTGACCTCTTCTCGGTCTACATGCAGAATATTAGGTTGATAGAGCTTATAGTTTTTGCAGAGAAGAGGCATGGACAAATAAACAAACAAACAAACAGCATGCTCAAATATTAGTATAGATTCATGTTATAAAGTAAAGCTTTCAAAATCATATCTCTGTTTAGCAAATTGACAGAAAATGCATCTGCCTTCTTGGTATGTATTCTACTTACAACTCAATGCTTCAGTTTTAATTGTATGCCTCATCAGTTGGCATGTTTAATAAGTTGGTATTGTGTTTGAATTTAATCTGGGTTTAAATAAGTATTCATTGGAATCATTGTGTTTTGGAAAAATCATTTCTTTTTCTGCATAAACTTTTAAAGCTCATTAATTGATAATGATAGAAAGAGTTTTCAGACACAGAAGATCAAAATTTACCAAACGTTTGCACCAATAAATAATGTTTATGCTGTTATTAACAAATAACAAATATGAAACACTACAGGCAGTCAGCATAGATTTTAAAAGTATAAATATTATACATCTGGGTTTATTTTTTGTACCGGTTTCAGATTCATTATTAGTAATCATCAACCAAAACTGTCACCAAAACTGTCAACATAGATTCCTTCAGTTTTTAAGTTGGTCTGGCTGGCTGGCTAGCTATGTATGTATCATACATACAGGCCGCACCAATAGGGCTAAAGTGCTGAAAACTTAAACGGGGAGGTTCAAGCGGTTCAAATTTGCAATGTAAGTTTTTGCTAAATTGATCCCTTAGTTTGTGACCGGCAGCATTCACGCTTCAGATTTATTTTAGTGATCACTGCACAACAAGGTGTGACAAAAGTAACTTATTCATCGATCACCTCTTTTTTCCATTTTTTAATTGATCACCCCCAACATGTCATGCTGCCAAAACACATTGGTCTTGTGATGGTTTCTATTGAGTTTTTTTTTAAAGCAGCTGAAATTCTTAAGTACTTATCCATTCAGTGCTGACCGGGCAAAGTTTAAACCAGGGGTAGCCTAACCACACCGTGCGAGCCACATGCGGCTCTTTGGCATTTAATATGTGGCTCGTCAAAATATATTGGCTGAGCTCATTTTCTCATTACAGTTAATATAAAAATTAAATAAGAAAGGTATGAACTGCGAACACACTGGATTAAAATGTAAGTTTAATGTTCATGATTAGTAAAAAGGCCACTAATATAGGATTTAATATAGTTAAAACAATGATCAGTCAAGATTTTGAAAACATTTGGTATATATATATATACTTGGTCATTACTGAAACTAATACAAATTAACAGTTTACAAAAATTACATTCATGAATAAATATTATTGTCTGCATTTATTCATTAATATTTATATAAAATCTTTGTTACCAAAATGTGTATTTAATAATAAAAATGTGTGAGTAAATTTGGTTTGTATCTTGCGGCTCCCAAATATCAGAAGTTTATTGTATGTGGCTCCTACATGAAGCAAGTTTGGCCATCCCTGGTATAAACCAGACTAGTGAATACAGAAGCATACAGTTCAGATGGTCCTCATTAAAGGTTGCAGTTGTTCCATTCAAGAAATCAATATACAATGGGGAATTTCCTCCTACAATGATTAAATGAGGTGACATTCCATGGTGTAATTTTATATCTTCTTTTGGTGGATTTAAGACATTTGGTAGCAAAAAGGAACAACAAAAACACCAGTAAAAACACCATAAGACTAGAATCTCTCTTACTTGTAAAATAGTATGTGACTTCTCAAATATAATATACAATTTTCTTTTTTTTTAAAAAGCACCAATTCAGCCGAGTAGCAATCAGAAGACGCTCGCTGAAATACAGGATTTTACTGTGGGCCATAAGCTAATTAGAACTGACTAGTATGTAAGGACTGAGTTAGCTTGTAGTTAGCAATAGGCTACCTTTATTAACAGGAGTCATTCCATGTGATGTTTACATTACATAGCAAAACTAGAAATATATTTACATTGTACATATAATAGCCCAATGTATGTAGAGTTGAAAAACCTTCATGATATCTAAAATCTTCAGCTGAAGCTCTACAATATTAGACTCAAAACAACTTGTTTGGTGATGTTGCTTTTATCATCAATAAAACATTGAACTAGCTGTTCATGTAACCTGTGTTATCATGGGTAGGATTTATGAAACAAATATATCAAAATTTTCATTCATTCTAATAATTACATTTTTTTTAAAAACACAGCAAATTCTTGTTGTAGGGAAAAATATGAAACAATAATGAATATTGCGTTTTAGCCCTGTCTGCATTTGAACCTCGCATACATAGACTAGTTTTCAGCTTTTCTCATATCTGAAATCTTAAGAAGACTGACTTTACCATAACTCCACCATTCTGCCACTTCACTTTAGTCATTTTTTGTACAAACTCAATATTTCTGGTCTGAAGGAAAAGAATTTGATGATTAAACACCAAATTTTGCAATTCTTTACCTAAAGTTTCTTTTAGTAAGTTTCAGCACACAATTTGTATGTTGTGCATTGAAAATTAGGAAAAAGGGATTGTCAGTGGTCAAGAATTAATGCAAGCATTACTGGCAGAATAGAGCTATTATATGTATAATTATTATTTTGTTGAAGTGTTCTACTAAAGAAATGCATAGCAATTCTTTTACTATAGAAATGCATTGTAAATGATGTTACCATAGAAATGTATTGAAAATCAATAAGAAAGGAATTATCAGTGTTCAGAAATTAATGCAAGCCTTACTGAAAGAATAGAGCTTATTATATGTATAGTGTAAACACCAATGCTATAGAAATGCATTAAAAATCATGAAGAATGGATTGTCAGTGGTCAGGAGATAAGGCAAGTGCTACTGACAGAGTAGGGCTATAATATATTTCATAACAATTCTCTTATTTTTAAAATACTTAAAGGTATTTTGCTGATGTTTACTCTTCATAATGTTGAATTGCATTTTGGACTTGAAAAATGTTACAGCATATCTCATAGACATGAGACAGACCTTGAAAATCAAAGGATAGTTTGCAATATATATTATAATCAGGAGAATATTTTGGAAAAATGTTATACATATACAACTAAGGTGTGAATAATATTATGCTGTTATAGTTTAAGTTGAGATATATGCAAAGCTTGCTGGCTTTTACTGTGGGCCATAAGCTAGTTAGAACTGGCTAGTATGTTCAACAACGGATGCTAAAAGGAGGAGGAGGAGGAGGAGGATAATGAGTATATAAGGACTGTGTTAGCTTGTAGTTAGCAATAGGCTACCTTTATTAACAGGATCAACATTTTAGAACATCTTATTTTAGTGTGAAAAAAAAGTATATAATTTGTATATACAAGCACATATCATAACAATCATATTTACACAATGTCTAGGGCCTTAAACCTTTTGTGGTGGTTTAATAAACATCAAAATTCGTCTTAAAATCATTTACATTTGTTGATAGCACTACATATTCCTGTAATCTAGTCCTACCACTCTATTGCTAAAAAAGGATTTTCTGATTTTCTATTTGCTTCTACCGTATATGTGTGACGTCTCAGTCCCTTGTATCCACTTCTGACAAGAATCATCCCATCTGATGTTAACATAGCAAAACTACCAAAAAATTAATAGATAAATAAATAAAACCTTCTCCATGCCAAAATGTGCTGGCATTTGCAAAGTGAAAGCCTCTGAAGAGAAATGAAGCTGTAAAAATTCGAAATTTACAGATGCTTGGGACTTAGTACTGTTCTGGAATTTAGTTAAAATTTGGTTCACGAAGTTGTAATTAAATTATCTATATATCCACTCTAAATGTTGCCTTGAAGTTGAAAGCCCTTCTCTCAGGCATGGAAGCATAGAAATAACATGTTAATTGGAACCCGTCAAGGTTGTCTATGGTGGCAACAGCTGTTTGGTAGTTAAGGGAGATTGGTTTATCTACACTGCTTCCCAAACGTTTAAGACCACCAATGAAAAAAATGGATTTTTGCAATAAATGCCTCAAATTGCATCAGACATTTTTATTGTATGTAATTATTGCATCAGATTGCACCAGCCTTTTCTCTGGACCAGCTAGGCATTATTCATTTACTTTTTGTCTTTTGGATAGTCAATTTCGTTTGATATAAGCGGTCATTTTGTAACTGATAAAATGGGCAAAAAACCTTCTCTCAGCTAGGACCAGCATGCCCAAATAGTTACATTACACAACGACGGCTATTCAGAACGCAAAATTAGTGCAAAATATGGTGTTAGTAAAACTGAAATTCATAATGCAATTGTCAATTTTAAAATGCATGGGACTTATAGTGACAAGAGGAGAAGTGGTCACCCTAGGAAGACCAGCATCAGAGATGATCATTTGATGAAAAGGATTGCTGTACATTCTCCAACCAGTTTGATTAAAAAAGTCTGGGCTGCTTTGTTGGCAAAAGGCATAAACATGAGTAGAATTACTGTTTTGCACTGTTTAAGCAATGAATTTGGACTGAAATCTATTAAACCCACTCGTAAACCAAAGTTGATGAAAGCCATGAAAGCCAAGCAGTTAACATTTGCTATAAAGACATCAGCATTGGACCACTGAAGATTGGAGTAAAGTGTTGTTCACCAATGAGTCAATCCTGCAGCAGATTGCAAAAACAAAACGTGCACAGACTGCCAGGAAAGCGATATGATGAAAAGTACATGATTTCATCACTGAAACACCCACCGAGCCAAATGATTTGGTGAGCGATGTCAGCCAACAGAACTGCTGGGTTATATTTTCTGCCTTCTGGCTCTACCAGGAATGGTCAAAAGTACATTGAAATTCTAAAGGACAAACTAGAAAGTAATATGACCATTCATAAATGCAAGATATTCATGC
>VCCN01005798.1:7108622-7119384 GCA_006491835.1 Architeuthis dux
TTAAAAACTGAAGAAATGACCTATGCTGACAGTTTTGGTTGACGATTTCTAATAGTATAATTTCATTATGTGATTTTAGCAACAGAATTTAGTATAAGTTTCTACTAGCAAAATCACCTGACACCTTGTGAGGTAAAAAAAAGTTTTTAAATGTATCACTAACATCTATTGTAGAAATGTATTGCCTTGTGTTTTGTCTAATTGACATGATTCATTTAGCCAGTAAAAGCATCCATATTTCTTTTTTTACAACAGTTATAATATTTTGCATGAGCAGAAAGATCACCTTCTCTGAACTTGTGCCATTTGTTGATTGTGCAAGAAGGACCTGTAGAAATCCCATAATGCATCTCTCCAATTTACAGAAAGAGAAAAATTATATTTACATTTACAAATTTATACAAAGTCTGTTCGGGAAGTATCCAGTCATTTTGAAAATCAGTTGTGCAGCCTTGATGTAACTTGGCAACCAATCAGGGGGGACCTTACTGCACATGCATGAACAGACACTCAATTGACAATGAGATGCCATTGCGAGTCATTCTTCAAGTTTCGTGCAGGTTTTTTTTTAAAAACATTGCTTCACTCATGTCTGTCAGGCCCCATCAGTATATATTTGGCTCATTATGACTTCCAACTTTTCCCAAAGAGATATCAGACCATTGATGAGATTAAGGAGAATGTGACGAGCCAGCTGATGGCGATACCGAAAGAGGACTTTGCAGACTGTTTTGAAAAGTGAAATGAACGCTGGGATAAGTGTGAGAGGTCCCAAGGGGGGGTGGGGTACTTTGAAGGGGAGACAATGTGTTTTTAGATAGAGCAGAAGTATTAAAAGCATTATGCATGCCATACATATGTACCATATTTCTGTGCAATTCAATCTGGTATATAATGTGATCCCCTATTTTTGTATGAAAAAACATAAGCAACACAAAGAATGAGTTTGAACAACACTTGGAATGATAATGACTCCTTAAAGAATTATTGACAATATCCCCAAAGACAATGTATGTATTTTTAATGATTTTACTACAGAAATGCATAGAAAGGGATTTGATTATAGAAATGCATTGAAAATCAGGAAAAACGTGACTGTCCACTGTAAGGAATTAATGTAAGTGTTACAGACAGAATAGGGCTATTTTATGTATAATTGAAAAGCATTGCTAATAGTTTTATTACAGAATTGTGTTGTAAATGATTTTACTGCAGAAATACATTGCAAATGGGGGGAAAAAAAGGAATGTCGGTAGTCAGGAATTCAGGCGAGTCTTACTGACAGAACAAATTTATTATATGTATAATTACTTTGTATACTGTTCTTAAATTGAAAAGATACACCAGGGAATTTCCACAGGTCCTGCAAATTCAAATTATTTGTTCAAAAACACGGACACTGTTTATGCATTTCATGAAATGACTATCTGCCTTGAAAACATCACTTATGTTGAATGAGTCCTGAAACAACAAACTTTTAATTTAAATGTATTCTAGATTAGGAATCTATTTTTAACATATATGGCTACAAGAACTTAATCAGCTTTTTTTGCCTGTATAACAAGGAAGACAATTTTAAGTGTTTGAGAATATCAAAATATTTTTAGCAGATAAAAGCCTAAAAATAATTCAAGATTGAATTAGCCATGAATGTTAATGAGAACAACTTAAAAAGTTTTTTCCAATTTAATTGCCAAAACTTTAAGTTATTTTTCCCAGAGAAGTTGATGCATTTCTTTGTTCTCATAAATCCACAAATTTTAACCAGAGTCACCTAAAGAAAATGGAGGTGGGGAGTGGCATAATGGTTACCAGCATGGAAAACAGAATCGGTGGACTGAATTGGAGTTTTGGGTGAAGCTGTTTACATTCACTTTGCACTAATGCCCTTGGGAAAGGCAGGAATCCACCACTCCTCCCATACCACTATGGGTACATAGCAGGGTAGTTGGAGCCCCTTAGCTCTGTAAGGCAGTCATCTGAGAGAAGGTTACTCTGACAGAAAAAAAACCTACTGCTTGGCAGTTGCTATAACTGGTCCCAAGCCCGAGGAAGGTTGGGAGTTGGGCTAGCAACTCTACTCAGTAAAATTTACTTGCAGATGAAACCGCAGGAGAATGATTGTGGCCCACAAGGAGTCTATAGGAACAAACAAAAAGCAAACAGCACCTAAAAAAAAACAGATAAAACTTTGTATATTAGAAACCATCAACCAAAACTGTCAACATAGGTTTCTTCAGATTTTAAGTTGGTCTGACTGACTGGCTGGCTGGCTGGCTGGTGGGCTATGTATGTATGATAACATGCATACAGGCTGCATCAATAGAGCTAGAGGACTGAAAATTTCAATATTTACTCCTTATTATTTCTAGAAAAACAGTTTTTTTTTGTTTTTTGAAAATTCCACCTCCACCATTAGGTTTTTAGTGGGTGGTTGAATTTTCAATGTAAATTTATGCTAAATTGATCCCTTAGTTTCTGTCACGCTTGTTTATTGAAAATTCACACTTTTTTATGCGTGATCACTGCCCAACAAAAGGCAAGAGAAATAACTTATCCATTGATCACCCCTTTTTCCAATTTTTTAATTGATCACCCGAATACTGCATGCTGCCAAAAGATGTTGGTCACATGACGGTTTATATTGAGTGCCTAACCAGACCTGTTTTAATTTCAATTAAGTATACAAGACTTAGTTCATTCCTTAACCCATAATTAAAGCAAAAAAAGGATCAAATGTCAAATCTGGACCCCAAAATTGATTCATGTCAAAAGTGCAAATTTGGTATAAATATTCTTTTATGTAGTTCAAGGGGTCTGAATTCTACATTTCATCCTTGTTTTGATTTGATTAAATTAAATTTTGATTACGGTGTAATGGGAAAATGTGTGCTTTTGACTTGAATCAACTTTGCGGTCCAGATTCTACATTTGATACAAAAAACAATTTATACCGAATTTGCACTTTTGACTTGAATCAATTTTGTGGTCTTGATTCTACATTTGATCCAAAAAAAGATTTATACCATATTTTCTGCCGAATTATATGCATTGACATCTTATACATACCCATGATTTGGCCAGGGATAATTTGGATATGGAAAAGTTAATCAATTGTTTTGTAGTTGACAGCCAATTTGTCAACAAGGTTTTGGTAACTGCTTGTAGGGTACAAATAACTTATTATTCTATTGTTTAGAACAGAGGTGCAGTGCGGCCAGAGCTCACTTGAGTGCCGCTCTGGCACTGTAAAAAAAAAAGCCAAAATTAAATGAACAAGACAAAATGTGAAAGTTGTCAGCTCTGGCACCTAAAAAGTTAGCACTGCACCCCTGGTTTAGAATAAAACCAAGGATTATTTAGTAAAGAAATATTCAGGTGAATAGTTTACTCCTATGTCTACCCAAACCATGGCTTTCAAAGTTTTATGCAAAGGGTGATTTTTTAAGCAAAGTTTTGGAGAAAGAAAAGTTTATGTTATATCAGAGGCGGTGCATGGGGCCTGCAACTGCAGTGAGGCCCCTCTGGGGGCGCAATCAGACATACGGTTTAATCCTTTTACTTTTGTGAGGGATGCAAAATTTAACAATTTCCAAGGTGGGCATGGTCAGACCTAGCACCACGACAGGTTATATAGAGTAATTTTCAAAATTTTGTGATTGAAAATTAGACATAATCAGTATTTATTTCTAGACTTTTCTTTAAACAGTTTAAAACACAAATTTTTTCATGACATTGCCTTCCATAAATTTTAGGAACTTTTCTATGGAGATGCAACTTTAAATTTGTATTTTTTGGAATCATATTGATTAAATAATGTTCAGTAAAACTGCACCTGCAAAAATATTTATGTTTCAATGAACATGCATTGTATCTGAGTGTCTGTATGAACAATTCTTAATTGTGTATGCAAACATGTATATGCATGTGTTAAAACAATGCATGCAAAACAATTGTAGTAATATGCTGGTAGTGTGTGTGCACATGTGTGTGTAAATATGTGCAGTAAAAAGTTCCCCCCACCCCAAAACACACAATGGTTAGTAAGCTTGTCTGGCAAACCAATTTGCTAGTTCAGTGAATTCAATTGGCACTGGGGGCCATACTACTGCGAACAGACTTGTGCAGGACTAAGTTAAGCTTACTAAGTACAGTGTAATAAGTATAGTATACAGATGCTAATATTTGTCTCTTTATGAAAATAACCCACCCTACCCTCCAAAAGAAATTGCAACAAAAGGTTTCTCAACAGATTTTCGTAGTATCAGGTATGTTTTATAATATATCAAAAGTCTACCACAGTTTGACCACTGAAGAAAGGTGTTTTTCAAGATGGCGTCGAATATGCTGCCAAATCTTTAAAATGCCCATTACTCGTTCATTATTCCTCCTAGACAAGTTTTTCCAACAGCTTTTTGTAGTATCAAATGTACTCAATAACATATTAAAAGTCTACCACAAATTGACCATGAGAAAGGTGTAATTTTAAAGATGGCATCCAAAATGGCTGCCAAATGCTCCTTCATTATTGATTCTAGAGTTTTTCTAACGATTTTCTGGGTACCAGGTGTGCTCAATAACATACTAAAAGTATACTACAGTTTGACCACTAGAATAGTGTAATTTTCAAAATGGCGCCATGGTGGCCACCAAATCCTTAAAATGCCCATTTAGTCGAGTGCATTTATGGTTTGATCCCCCATAAATTGCTACAAAAGTTTTCTCAATGGTTTTTTGTAGTATCAGGTGTGCTCAATAACATACTAAAAGTCTACCACAGTGAAGGTGTAATTTTCAAGATGGCGTCCAAGATACCTGCCCAATCCTTAAAATACCTATTACTTCTTCATTATTGATCCTAAACAGGTTTTTCTAATGGTTTTCTGGAGTAGCAGGTGTGGTCAATAACATACTAAAAGTATATCACAGTCTGGCCACTGGAATAGTATAATTTTTAAGATAGATGCACTTGACTAAAATCTTGAAAATTACAGTTATAATGGTCAGAGTGTAGTATACTTTTAGTATGTTATTGAGCACATTTGACACTACTAAAAACCGTTGGAAAAACTGGACGAAGTTTGGATCAGGCACCCTGAAAATTGTCGAATTAAAAAGGGATATATTTTGGCTCAACACCGGTGACGTCACTGAAGCAGTGTTACCAAGATAAACAAAGTTGCTAAAACTTTCAAAGTACATTCGCTAAAAAATAAAACTAACAAATTTTCGAAGCTACTTTCACCCGGAAAAATAAAAACTATTCTTTGTAAAACTAGGTTTTGGCTTTTATAGCGAGTAGAGCTTAAATTCTTTAACAAAAGTCTTATGGATTACGAGCACAAAAAATTACTTACAAAAAATGTATTTTCTATTAAATAATCGACGTAATCAAATCTTAACCTTTCCCGTAGTCAGACCATGGCAGAATGTTGATATGGTATTGAGCACACTTGATACTACAAAAAACCGTCAGAAAAACTTGTCTAGGATGAATAATGAAGGAGTAATAGTCATTTTAAGGATTTGGCGGCCATTTTGTACGCCATCTTGAAAAAACACGTTTCCAGTGGTCAGACTTCTAGTATGTTATTTAGCACACCAGATACTACAAAAAACCATTGAGAAACCTTTTGTTGCATTTTTTGTGGGGGAGAGGGGGTAAAACCATAAATGCACTCGACCACATGTGTACACTTGTAATGTGTGTATCTCAATGTGCATCTACGCCAATATGTATATCACTCAAGTGTGTATTGTGATCATACATGGGACGGATCCAGGATTTTGAGTAGGGGAGTCCAATTTTTTTTTACGTTTTTCTAATTAGACAATGAGTGTAATAATTTGTTTTTTAAGCTTAATTTATTACTTGGGTTTTTATTTATAACATTTCTATATCTACAGGGTGGGTGAGAATTAACTCCCATTAGAAATTATATGTAACTTTTGTAAATATTTTCGTGAAACAATAAAATTAGGGAATAAAATAAAGTTATCACCAATTTCCAATAGGGAGTTTCTTTTCACCCACCCTGTAGATATTGAGGAAAAAAAAGTTTTTGATTGTGCTTTGCCAGTGCAAGCTGGATCCCCACCCCCTGATGTTGTATTTTTGTTTGTATTATTACATGTCGGTAGCGTACGTACGGCGTATACGTTCCCGTCGTGTGTATTCAAGTGTGTTTTATACATCACATCGCCCTAGACATAAGTAAAAGCTACACATGATGTCTTACGTAAACATTGCAAGTGAACGTTATTTCTACGCGTGTACAACTATGAATGAAAACGTGCAGAGTTGCGTAAAAATTCCGTTTTTTTTCCTTTCTTTGGGTTACTTTTTTAACCTTCTTCCCCATCATCCTCCCACAAAAGAAATAAAAATAAAAGATAATAAATGAAATGAAATAAAATAAAATAAGAGCTGCTCCTGCTCAAAATGCACGTATTTTTTTTCAGGGGCATCGGGTACCGTATCAGAGAACAAAACAAAACAATAATCTAATAATTTATTTATTCACACAACTGAGATTGTTCCTTATCATCCAGATCCAGAGAATTAGAATAATATACAGTTTTTTGTTAAGGCATACTAAAATATTTAAAAAATAAAAATAAGAAAGGTCTGGTTAGGGACTCAATAGAAACCGTCACGTGACCAATGTCTTTTGGCAGTAGGCCGTGTTGAGGGTGATCAATGAATAAATTACTTCTCTCTCTCCCTCGCCTTTATTTTGTTGGACTGTGATCACTAAAAAAGTTCGAATTTTCAACCAAAAAAACCAAGCGTGGACGCTGCCGGGCATAAACCAGGGACCAATTTAGAATAAATTTACATTGTAAATCGAACCCCAACTAAAAAAAAGATATTCTGCGGAGAAATCTTTTTAAAAAAAAAGTTTTTTAGACATAAGGAGTGAATGTTTAAGTTTTCAGCCCTCTAGGTGCGGCCTGTACGCGAGACACATAAATAGCCAGCCAGACTCATTTAAAAACTGTAGAAACCTAAGTTGACAGTTTTGGTGACAGACTTTGTTGACTGTTTCTAATTAAAAAAACAAAGGAAACGAAATCCCATTACTGTCTCTTCCCTTACTAATTCCTTTTTTAAACTTAAAAATAAAAATTCATCCACCTTTTAAAGTAAAATGCATGAAAATTTTATAAAAAGCAAAATACAAAATGAGAGAAAAGAATTTAAGTTCTCCAAAATGAAAGTCAACCGCAATTCGCAAAGTTAAAAGACTTAAGTGAAGTTTGTAAAAGAAAGTGAAACTAATGGCTGGACTGAAAGTTGGACTTTCTTTTTAATCGGCGGCCACTTGACGTTTTTTGTTTACATTGTTGGGTTTTTAAGAGAAAAAGATCAAAATTAATAATTTAATATTTGTAATGTATATTCAAGCTTTTTTTTTTTTTTTTTTTTTTTTACCTGAAACTCATATTTAATAATCTGAAATTATTTATTAATAACTCATAATGCTGAAAAGTCAAAACGTTTTACTTTTATTTCGGTTGTCTAACATTGCCAAATTTCCGAGTTTTAAGAGGTAAAAATGGATTTTAAAGAAATATGAATGATACAAGTTTTTTTCGTCATTGTTTCACTTTCCATTTATCCATTATTAATGAATTAAGATAAATACCGTATCATGCTATAATAAATGAAAACATTATGGAAATACCAATAAATCGCTTTAATTAATTGCAAAATAATGGATGAAGAACGAAATGTCGGAAATATCAGTTAACAACATCAAAACAAAACATGTCATTCCAATGTGCGTGTTGTATTTATGTTGACTTTTGTACTCATTTCATTAAAGAAATAAACAGTGTAAAAAAACCAGACGAGCTAAGTTGTTATTGTTGTGATTTTCTTTTTGATTGAAAACTGTAAAACAGAAAAGAGATGCGAATAATAACTATTTGATGTTCTGTTACATTCGAGTGTGTGGGGAGGGGGTAAACACGTTGGAAAACACCTCACGTCGGTAAAAAAAATTTCATTGATTTTAAATTTCTAAATAAGAGAGTAGATATTTCTTTGAAATTGCTGACAAAATAACATTCTTAAATACGAAAACTAAACAGGGCAGACGACAATGTTGTTTGTTGTTCGTGCCGGAACCAACGAAAAATGTCGGTCGGCGCGTGATGCACTCTGGGTAAATGTCGACGGCGACCGCAGCAGCAGAGGACAGAGTAACGGACAGATTCCTTCTTCTTCTTTTTCTTCTTCGTCTTCCTCCTTTCTCCTTATTATTTGTATTATTATCATTATTATTATGTTGTGGTTGTTTTGATTATTCTCGTGTCTCCTCTATCTATATCTACTGCTCAGCTTTCTTCTTCTTCTCCTTCCTGTGTACATTTGCTGCTGCCTGTATTTCTCTTCTTCATTCTAAAAACATTTATTTCCACCTGCGACATTTCCTAACCATCCAGACGATCACCAGGGAATAATCTGAAAGAAGGAGAAAAAAAAAACGTCATGCTACCCGGACCTATGACTTTAGGCCTGGGGATTTTTTGGTAAAAATAGCCATAACCAAAAATAATATCCTTTATATAAAAAAAAGGAGAATAAAGGAAGAGAAAGTCGCAGCAACAAACAACAACAATTGAATTTACAGTCCATTTTTTTTGTATTCCGGTGATGCACAGTTGTTGATGTAAGTGTTTAGTGAAACATTTCTCTCTGAAATGATTTCTCCAGACCATGTATAATGTCTATTTTCATATGTGTGTTTGTATATGTATATTATATATATATAATATATATAATTACTAATTCTTCTTATCCATTTTTAAAAATGTATTCTATATATTTTGATGAAAGCCACTGAATTGAAAAACGGCAGTGGACGCGTGAAAAACAAGAATTGTTAATAACAACAGAAATATAAAAAGACGTGTTTGTTCTCGTCTTAGAAAAGAATCCTATTTATTTCTTATATTTAATGTATCCGTCGTAAAAGAAATATGTGGATGGTAAAAAATATTTTAAAAAGGGGGTGCAATTATTGGTTGTATTTTTAAATGTCCGAGATTAACCTCTTTCTTTATTATATTTAATCCCCATTTGACAGTTTTGAGCCCTATGATTCATCGTTTTAAATACCTTATCAACACTAAAAGAAAAGGTGAATTGTCTATTTTTTGAGAAAATCTTCCACTTTGCTCTCAGTTATTTTCCCAGGAGGATAAAAAAAAGAAATAATTAGTTGCTGAGCCGGTAAGAGTAGAAACAAAATGATTAAAGAAAACTGACCACATCTTTTGTAGTTACTTATAATAATGAAAAATGTCTCATGTTGCACTCAATCATTGCTCAAAAAGCAAATATTCTATTTCGTCATTTAAGGTACTACATTATTTTATTTATTTTTGGGATACTTGTTTGTCTATTAATTTTAAGTGTTTTTTTTTTTTTTGGTATCTAACTGCTATTTTTCTTTTTTTTTTATGAACTTGATTCAAAGGTTTGGTTATGGTTTAGTATCGTTTTTTAAAAATGGCTATAAAAATGGTCGTGCTTAGGTTAACGTTTACACACACTCACACATATATATTTGAATTTATAGTTAAACTAGACTTTTTGCACATTTAGGAAATAACGATTATTTTTTTTTCAAAGCAATAAATTTAATAATATAAATGTCGGTGATTTGAGTTCGGTTTAGTTGTCTATTGTTATCGTAGTGTGCTTGCTGGACGACATGTACGACTTCAATCAATGATGACTCTTCTTCTTCTTCAACATAACTACACTATTTTTCTGGTCATGTGCTCAGTTTCTTCTAATAACTAATTCCTGATTAATCTTTTTATTTTTCTTAGGATATAATTTTTAAATATATTACATCTACAATGTAAATTATACTCGTAATATATCCATATGTTTGTCTTAATCTGCAGTGTTTTACTGCGTGAACCGGTGTTCATTTAAATTTTGATGTAATAATAACAAATGTTTTTGTGACTTTGTACATGCATTTACAACCCTTTATTTTATTTTAATGGATGTGTATTTATGTTAGTAATTCGACTATTACAAATAAGATTATTCCAGAAGGTTGCTGGTCTTTTTGATTCTCTATCATCATCATGAACCCTTTTTTTTTATTTTATTTTTCCTCCTCTCTGCTGAAGGAAGAACGTAAATAATCGGGTCTTTTTCATTTGTCCCCACCACGAAAACCCTATTCCATGATCTCTATAAAATAAACAACATGCAAATGCCACTGGTTATGAAAATGTTGGTCTTGTGGGTGAGGGGGACTAACGTAATAAACGTAACATATCGATTTCCCAGTGGTTATGAAATGTCTCTCCTTCTGATGGGGGAACTGACGAAAAAAACCCTAAATAATCTCATCTCATCACGTGCCCTTATTTCATTTCCAAGGTGGTGTTTACTGCCCCCCCCCCAACAACACTCTTAAGTCTTTTATTCGCAGAAGAAATGGTGCCATGGAATTGGACTCCTCAATTGTTTCCTGTAGCTTTTCAATCCTGCTAGTAAGCGGCTCTCACTTTATATATTTCATTCTGCAATAAACAGCATTTTAAACTTTTTTTTTTTTTTTTTTTTTTTTCATATCAAGGATTTTAAGTCTTGAATTTTATGTAAAAAAAAAAATTCATTCTTATAATTAACGAAGTTTGTGTTTAAATTTTTATAACAAATTTTAGTATTTAATTATTGATTTGTGATCAAATAATATACTGTTTAGTTATATTGATCTTTTTTTTT
>VCCN01005798.1:7121436-7136430 GCA_006491835.1 Architeuthis dux
ACTCCAGTACATCACTACTCAAAATAGAAACTAATTATATGCATCGTTTTATAACATTTTTAGTTTAGTTAGCCAAATGGATTGCAATTTATTTACATGGAAGTGTAAATAAATTGCAATCCAGACGTGCCTTCTTGGTTTCGTGGTGAAATTGCTATTGTCTATAACTTTTAGGAAGTCATTAACATTCAAAGTTTTTCGGAAAATTGAACTCCTTTTTCTTAATTTTGTTGTTCCCACATTTCAGTCGATCTATTTTATAGACTTCTTCAGTTGTAATATCCGTACGACCTTTAGAAGATTTAGTAACAAATGTTACCTGTCTTCTTGTCCTGTTCTTAAATTATTTTAACTTGTTTACTCGTAGACAGACGTTTTTCACGTTCACTTAGAACGGATATGATTTTTAGTAAAGATTTTGGCTAATTTCATGTAAGATTCACTCATTTTGTATTTGAAATTGTTAATTGGGTCATCAAAGAAAGTTTCATTTTTAGCTTTTCATAATTGAATAGCTCAAGATGGATGTGGAAATTTGCCCCAAAACCTGATCACTTGTGAAAAAATGTCTAGTACTTCCTGAAAAACTTTTGTTTCCTTATATAAGTTATCCTATTTCAAAGAGGACATATTATGCCATGGTAGTTTAAAGCTTTAAACCTCTGCCTTGTGCACAAAGGTTTTACTATAAATTACTAGATTCTTTTTACTGTCTCTTTGCAAAAATGAATGTTTTCCCAATTAAGTTCATGTTAGGTTTTTCTGGTATAAGTTCCTGACCAGAATTTATTTGCTACTTTTTTGCCTTATGTTTATTTATTTTTTATTTTTTTAATTTTTTTAAATGGTTCAAATCTGTTAAAATGATTGATAAAAGGTGTCTGCTGACAATGTTTATTGATATCCGTTACTGGCAGCCAGAATTTTAAACATTGTTAGCTCCTATCACTCGTAATTGATCTGTCAAACTGAACTAAAGGCAAGGAAGCTATTAAAAGAAATTTCTCACTTGACACTTTTTCTAATTGTTGGTGAAATTTCAGATCACATAAAATTCTTTGAAAAAAAATATCTATTCAACACAATCATTGACTTTCCTGAAAAGTTTCATGTTCATTGTTGCATGAAAAAAGTGTTTACGGTTTAAGCTAAAAGTTATCGGTGAAAATGCAAATTAATCTCCTAGTATAACAATTTTAAGTTTACATAACAACTCAAAGAATGAACTGAACTTATGGTATTTTCTAAGTTTAGCCAAGTGAGTCACAAGTATAGGGCATCCTATGATTGCTAACCATTGCTTTACAGTGGGGTGCCCATCAATATAACTTATTACTTTTTTTAAAAATTATTATTGGTCCCTCAATATCTCTTCTGAAAGAAAAGCTAAAAAAATTTTTATTTTTATTTTTTAGGTCAGTATATTTTAAAATGTGCAATAAAATAGTGATTTTAATAAAAGCATAAGGCTAAACATATAGGTACAATCGAAAATGCCATTTATATTTCCTTAATACACTATGTATCAGGTCCTGTAATGTAAATAAGTTTGTAGATGCATAAAAAGCTGAACTTATGAGATATTATTTACTAAAAGTTTAGAATTGCATCAGCCATGTAAATATTATATAAAAAGAAATCTTAAAATATCTTTGAAACACATTGGTCAAAGACTACAAAATCTCTAAAAATTCTTAACCTAAAAGATTGGTTATAAAGAAGTTTACCGGTTAGATTTTAAGAATGCCTCTTTCTGGCATATCTATTTGAAAAGAAATTGGTCAAACATCAACTCTATATATACTTTCTTTATAACATACACACCTTCAGTAAAAGAGCCAAACTTGGGACCATGTCTTTTTCCAGTTTGTTCAATGAAGTCTCATATGATTGGACTTGTAAATCTAGGTCAGTGGGACACAACATATGAAATAGATGATAATTCTTGTAAGGATTTATATATATCTGCTATTCAAGCAGATATATTTTACTTTCTGCAGTGGCTTATACATGCCCAACTCAAGATATAATCACTGTTTTTATGTGGAGTGTTTATGGTAAAAGCTTTTGTGTCCTTTATTAGTATAAAGTAGTAGGATATGAATGATGGTGGAAGAGCGATGTGAAAGAGGCTTGGAGAGATTGTGGCAATCTAATCGATATGGTTCAGTTTGAGTGACCAAAAGCAGATTTTAAAATCTGCTTTTGTTTCTTTAAATCCTACATAATAGATGATCCGACTTCATAGTACTCGCACAAACTCTTTACAGAAGTTCCTTCGTCTAATTCTTTTTCAGTAACTCCACATTTTCAAGCATAGATAAGGTTTTATGCTTAGGCTTTTTAGCACTAGCACCATCTTCTGCACCTCTTGCTCTCTTGGATGACATCCTGAAGGGCTAAAATACATCTGAATATATGAAATTAACATGACTGTGTCATTAAAACACTTGGCTGCAGTGTAAACAAAGTTCAGTGCCTTATGTGGCTGATTTTTAAAAAAAACAAAACATGCCGGATTAAAGAGGTTCAACCTGTCATTTAAAGTCAAACATGCTCCTGACTGCTGGCAACATGGCTTGCTGAATTTGGTTGGAACTCAACTACATTTAGTAAAAGTGCAAATCATTTTTTCCTGTCCTAAATAGTCTTGCATTGGTTGTATGGATAATGAGTAATGGCGGAAAGGAATAAAATATTGATTAATCATTTGTGTAAACAAAGAGTGATAGGGTGGAATTTGGTCGGAACAAAGTTGGTTTTAGTTTGGAGCTGGCTAATAAATAGCAGGTATTTATCTTGGATATAAACATGACTTACAAGCATGTTGCATAGGATTTTAAGGACTCTTTCTTGTGCAAACAGACTTGTTAATGTCATTATATATTGCAAATGGTAACAGATTCTGTAACTGGCCATGTTGAGTGGGTAGGAAAGCATTACAGTATGTAGTTTGACATTACGTACAGGCCGCACTAATGGAGCTAGAGGGCTGAAAATTTAAACTAGAAACTTTTTCACACACTTAAGTTTTCAGTGGGGGTTTCAATTTACAATGTAAGTTTATGCTAAATTGGTCCCTTAGTTTGTCTCTGGCAGCGTTCACATTTGTTTGAAAATTCAGACATTTTAGTGATCACTACCCAACAAAATATAAGTAACTTTTTAATTGATCACCCCCAAACAAGACATGCTGCCGAAAGTCTTTGGTTGCATGACGCTTTCCATTGAGTGACTAACCAAACCTGCCTTAATATTTAGAAAAGAATACTTTCTTTCTTTCCTAATTTTTTGTTGGACATTTTAGGAATTTTAAGTGGGGTATATTATAAAGTGGGTTTAGTTCAAAATTTAGTTATATATTATCTAGTTGACCTGCATATCCTACAAAAATATACTGACCATAAGATGGAAGAAAAAGGTTACAATATTAACTTATTTCACTCCAATTATTTAAAATTCTTACATTTAAATTATAGCATAAGTGACCACTTAGGTCCCTTGATGTTAGAAAGTAAAAGCAAACATTATCCTTCATCAAATATTTGATTATAATTCATTGGCAGACAATCTCTCTTTAAAAAAAAGAAAAACTTGGTATCTCTTTGTAGGATGATTAAGTAACAGGAATGACTATAATATTCTATTTTTTTAAGGTTCTTAACAAGTTTCTGAAAGAATAGTTTGACATGTTGCAAGAGGACTTGTTAGATTCTTTTTTTTTTTTTTTTTTTTTTTAATCCTGTTATCTTTGTAACCTTTTCTTAATGCATCTATCTTACATTTCTTTTGTATTTGCTATGGTTTCTCATTTTTATTTATTTATTTTTGCTTTTGTTACATGTGAAATCGTATAATTCTTATCTACTGAAATATTCAGATTTCTTCGCTGTTAAATATAACTTCTACTGCAGTTTTTGATGAATCAAAAATATTGCTCTATGCTTCACATGTGATGGTTATAATTACATCATCTCTGAGTAGAGGAAATCTTACTATGTCAGTTAAAAAGAAGTGAATCTTCAGTTTCATTCTTCTAAGTATTTAATTCTATCAATTTAAGCTATTTTTTAAAAACCTTTCAGTTTCGTTTTATTTTTAATACTATTTCTGGATTTAGATTTATGGTGACTTTTGAATTGATATAAATGATATCATCTTAGGTTATCTTAAGGTAGGAAGTAAAAAAAAAAAAATGAATTAATCATTTATGTCAATATGATTATTATTCCTACTGGAGTTCCTCAAGAAACTGATCCTTTCAAGCTAGACATTTCCATCTACAATTTTAGTTGGTAACTTCTGTTGAGTGCTCAATAAATTGTATTTGGTTCTCTTTTCTTTCTTTTTCCTTCTAAATATCAAGGAGTTTCCAGTAAATATTTACTAAATTTTCTTGGTTTTGTAAAAACTTGCTTGTAAATCCCACTTCTGATTAAACATATTTTTAAAAAAGATTTTTTCATATCAATCGTATTGATGGTTCCCCCCCCCCCAAAAGATTTTACAAGTTCAAAAAATTTACGACTTTGTAAATAAGTTTTAAGTGATTATTTTTATTTTTTAAAACTTTGAAGGATGTATACAGAATAACATTTATGCTTTTTGTTATTGAATGAATTTATATTTGAATTGTTGTAAACCCTAATTCACCACCTCTCCTGTGACAATAGATTAAAATTTAGCATTTGACAAATTAAAATAACTACTTGTCAAAAAATTAACCAGTAATACTTGACATTCTTATTATTAAAAACCCATTTTGATTGGATTGTGTGACGTTTCCAAAGTGCAGATATTTGTGTATTGAGTACATTTGTTCATTAGTTAATCCACATACCAATTAGAAAATGTTTAATGATATTAATAAGTTTTCAATTCAATGATCATTAAATTCAACCAGAATTTTCATTCTGGGTTAGTTGATAATCTGATCCTGAAACACCCTTTAAATTAGGACTGTAGCCTTAAATCCCCTTTTTTTTATCTAATGTTGTTTTGAAGCCATTGATGATAAAGGTAAGCATTTTTAAAGTGTTCCAGTTTTCAGAAATGGCTAAGTATTGCATTGTAGTGATGGTCATTCACCTTTCCCACTTTTTAAGTATTAAGAAGAAAGTACATAATCCTTTTTTTTTCTTTTCTGTCTCTCCCTCTTTAAACCTGAAGTTGTAAAGCTATCGTTTTTCCAACCTCCCCTTAAAAAAATGTATTATGATAATTGTACTAAGCATTCCATGGCAACTTCTGGAGCAATTGGTTATATTAGGGGGGGGGGGGGTGTTCTGAAGTACATTGATAATTCAATTTATAATAGCAATGAAATATATAAAATGTTGTTTTAAAATATAAACCTTTGAAAGCTGACTAATCCAATGTAAATATGCAAACAAAAATGAGTCCTTATTGAAAATCCTTTCTTGAATGGACATGAGTGGACTTTAATATTTGAAGTCCATATTCCAATGATAGCTATTTATTTGATGTATTTTTAGAAACATCAGTCTTCCTTTCCCCCAAAATGTTTATATCAACTAAGGCTATCTAATTCAATGTTTTAAAAGTTTACTTTATCATATGCAAGAATATAAACAACACATCTGCCAATTGTTAAATTTTATAGCTTGTACAACTTGTTCACTGAAAGCTTTTTAATCAACTTGATTTATATATAATTTTTATTGATTTCTGTTTTTAATACAAAAAGAATTAAAAGCCATGTGTATTTCAAGTAATCTGCTATTCAAGTATTAAATAGCTGGAGATAGATGCCTCTCGTATAGTTGATAAAGTATAGTCTGATTTAACTTTTCATTTTTTTCAATAGTTTTAGAGATCCCAATGCTTACTCTGTATGCTATGAATTTTATTCTCATGGCATTTCAAGCGCACATACTGACCTCTTGGAGAGAACTCTTTTTTTCCTTCTGGTGGCTTTTATAGGATCTGTTTGCAGAGTCAGGAATGTTGTGATTTTCCTTTTTGAAATGTTACCACTTTCATCTCCTCATATTGAGCTACAAAAGCTGGATGTTGTTCATGCAGATTGCTATCCTAGAGAGCATTTGTACTTGGTTGATGTAACGTTGTCATAATCATCTTTGTAACTTAATATACCCTTGATTCGTGGTGTCAGCTTTAAAGAAACATTTTGGCCTACCAAACAATGCATCTGTTCTCTTTGGCTAACCAGATATCACCTTCCTGCTACTTAAAGCTTTACAGGGGCTTTGCTCTGCCTAAAGTTATGCATTTCAAAGATGATTGCTTTGGCCATTGATGCCTCTAGTAAAGCACTTAGATGTAAGATATTATTTTGACTGTCAATTATTGCATTGTTTCTTTTCTGATTTCCTGAATTCTAAAAGGAAAATCCTGGTTGAAAAGAATTGTTTAGAATTGGTTCATTTTTTTAAACTTTGTAATTTCTCTTCATTTTGTTTCAGTGTACTACAATTTTACTTGGTTCAAATATTGAATGCCTTTGAATTTGGAGTGAACTTGTGATCTTATACCTTAAATACTCTATCAATGGAATCCATCCTTAAAGTAACCATACAGTGATACTTCATAAAGATGACACTGTGCATTCACTCCATAGAAATTATAACCTACAGTTGAGCTTAGTTTATTGAAGAAAAATTAGAATTTGAGCTTTTTTTATATACATATATGGTTGTTTATTCAATATAAATTATATTAGTGGTCTTATATACTTGCAGTAAATAGAGCAACTGTTGGTGTAGGTCTTGCAGTAGGTTTGTTCTTGGCATTTTGCCAAAATTAACGTAACTTAAATATTTAGGAAATGAAGTGACTTGATAATATGTAAACAAATCTTCAAGTTAAAGGTGAAATTCCAAATGAACTTGATAAAAGTAAGCTTTTTTTAAAATTTCTTTGGTGGGATCATTTGTCTGCAAAATGGTTTATATTGCATTCCTGGAATGACCATCTAAGAAAGAAACTTATGAAGATGGCTTGTTATAGTTGTTGTAGGGAGTTTGAGATGTTGGTACAGCTAGGTCCCAATTGAACACAATACTAGGGATCCAAGAAAGGGCCGAGTTATAAGTGAATTATCGTGTAGCAGAACACGTGCAGGAAATATAATATGCATCTTAATGTATATTTTAACCCAAGTTTAGCTTTTTTATGTTTAGGGACAATAGTGATCTATTCCTGCAGTTTTAATTTAAGACCACTACTTTGAGGTTTCATTTTGATGTGTAAAGTGTCAGTATTTTCTGTTTACAACACGCTGCATTATCTATAATGTGACAGGCATTGCCTTTTTCTTTTTCTTTTTTTTTTTTTTTTTAAACATGTAATTCATGGGGAAAATATCCACCAATTTTTCAAAAGATTGGTAGCCAAGACTCTATCATGCTGACTCCAAATTGATGGGATATGTTGGTCTGTTGTTAGGAAAGAAATAAAGTAGAGATATGTTGCTGTTTGCCCTGTACAATATAGCAGGAGTTGGTTGAAAAGGGGGGAAAAAAGAGTAATTTAACCGTATTACCTTTATTGAGTATGCATTCAAGATATCCATCTACTGTATTAGTGAGACTATGATCAGCATAAGTAATCTCTTTACTTTTGATAACGTGTTCCTCTAAAGTTGACTTTGATCTTGATTCACCAAAGATGGATGCTGAAAGTGAAAGATTTATTGATGTAATTGTATATTTTTTTTTTTTTTTTTTTTTTTTTTTTGACAGATTCAATGCAAATAGGTATAATTCATTATCAGGGATGTTTGAGCCCTTAACAGCAATGGTGTCTACCCAAGAAGTTAGACTAATTTTCAAGTACAATTTCAGATTCGGACATGATGATGCTTATAGCTTCAACAAATAGTGAACACTACTACAATGCAAACTGTTTGCATTGGTTCAATAGGTTTAGATCTGGAAATATGGATACCAATAATAAACCTTGAGTGAGGCCCAAATTTGTTCTTGATGATGAAGAATTATTGACAGCAATAGCCAATGACCCACAATGGTTCTAAGCTAAGAGAATTAGAAAAGTCTGACAGCATCCTCCATATTCACCCGACATTTCTCCTACTGATTATCATCTTTTCAATCATTTTGACCTATATACCCATAATAAAATGTTCAATTACATGGAAGCCATAATTAGTGTTTTTACTGAATTTGTGACTACTAAATCTATAAAATTTGATAGATGGTATATTATAATTAGAAAATTGTTCGGAAAAGCTTATTTCTTCAAATAGGTCACATTTTGATTAAATATTTATATAATCCTTCACCTTACTATTTAAAAAGACATTTCATGCGTAACAACCTAATATTCACAGCTAAACATTGATGATTTCGTTTTCAAGGAATAGACAGACCACAGTTGATTAAAAAAAAAAAAGAAAGTTTTTTTTGACTTATGCTACCAATTTGTACGGGGTGGGTTCCAGTACGATTGGCTTATTTTGGGTGATGTTGCCAAAGTATTTAGTTACATTAATTTGTACAGCAATCACCATAACCATACATCAAAACCACACCATTGAAGGTATTCCTGTACTTACTGATTTACATTTTTCACTTGCAGTGAAACAAATATACCCTGTATACAATGACCTTGTTACATTATTGTTTTCAATAAGCAATAAAATAGCTGTTAATTTTGGGGTAAAACTTGAATGAAATAAAGGCTTTTTTTCTAAATGCTTTAAACTTGCACAAGTTTCTAAAAATAAAAGCTTTTCAGTTTTATTCTTAATATTTATTTTATTTTTTCAATGATTGAAAACTTTTAATATTTGAGTTTCATGCCAATGTTTTTGTTCTAATAAATCTATAAATTTATTGGAATTTTGAGATCATATCTTTACTACTTAAATCTTTTCATGTCACGAGTGATTACAAAATGTCTATTAGTGTCAGGTAGTTATCTTTTATGTTAATTTTACTAAAGATGTTGTCATTTTTCTTGCTTTTTATCTTGAAATCCCGAGACTGGTGCAATTTCCGGCACAGCATAATCATATCATAGAAAGTCTATAAATCAAAATAAGATCTTATGGATGTATGCCGCATACTCAGCTGTCAAAACAATGACCTTGTATAACTAGCAGAGTTGCTGTGGTGCATGCAGCTTAGATCATAATCTAAAAGCAATAAAAGTCTGTTATTAACATTTTAGGGAGAGTTGTTAAATGTATTCATTAAATGTTTGCTGTCATGTTAATTATAAGACTCAAAGTAATTACATTGAAGAAATTCTGTTGCATAGATTTTGTTTTCTCGATAGTATTATGTTTCAACAGTTTGTGTTTAACACATAGCAAATGTATTTATAAATTGTAAGTAAACCAGCTCTTATTGGAATTCCAACTCATTACATGTTTTTGCACCATATTTTGGATATATATCCGTATGTAATAACTCTAAATAGTCATCCGTCACAACCTTAACGTTTCAGTTTCTTCATATATTTAGTATCATTGATCATAAATGTTTGTTTTCACTAGTATTTTGTCTATTACACTTAGGTATGTCCTCTCTGTTATGAAATAGAGTAAAATTATGTATACAACAAAAATATTTGTATTGAAGACTTTCTCCATGTTTTTATTCTACAAACTAAGAATTCATTATAAACCTGTTTTGTATTGGATGAAAGAAACCCAACTGTAAATTGAATGCAGACTAAGTTGAAGCAGCCAGCTCAGAAGATTTTCTCCTTTGTTAGTCTCTCTTTAGACAGTCAACATTTTAGCATCCTAAATGCAGCCACTAGCAAACAGGTTGTATAATGTAGGTTATATCTTTTGAAAACTGAACAATATAACAATTAATGTATATTCAAATGTATAAAAATAAATCATTGCTTTTATTCTCATATAATTATTTATACTAATTTTGAGGCTGTTCTTTATTTATATGGATTACTTACTACTTGAGAATTACACATATTGTAAGCAAATGTTTTCATGTTATTGAAGAGTAAAATGTAAAAATATTAAAGGAGATTGGATACAATAGGAAAGACCTAATGGTTTATCAAATATTAACTCTTAGTAAATTTCAATTATTTTTGTAAGATGATGATTTATAATTGATTAATCATGTTTTGAATGATTGAGTTAACTTTTATATGAATGAATATTCCAGAAATGGATGTTATTGAAATGCAAGCTTAAGTGAATAGAATTGCTATTGCTAAATCAGATTGTCTGGTCAGGAAAAACTTTTTTAAATAACAATTGCCACATTTTATTTTCTAATCTTTAGAAAGCTAGGTAATACTAATGTTTCTGCTTAGGAACAAGAACTTTTGTATGTAATTCAATATATTAAGCAATTTTTAAATGTGCCAATAAAGAATTAAATTATATTCATAAAAATATGCTCTTAATTTTGGCTAACTTTTTTACTTTTAATAGCTGAACAATTAAATGTTTTATTTGAAATATTTTCTTCGCTATGACCCATTGGAAAATGATAAAAAAACTCAAACGTATAGTGGTTTATTTCATCTTTCTATATAATTGGAATTTGAATATATTTGAATTTTTTCACAGGGATTAACTAGTGGTTAATATTTTGCATTTGATAACATTGGCTTATTTGACTAGAAATAGGTATTTTACATCACATGTTAATTAAAAAGCTTGTCTGCTGGCTTTTTCTCAATCTTTTTAAGTGTTTTCCTTGGGTAGAAAACCTCATTTGTAATTTTTTTAAAAAAATGCTATTTCAATGTAATGTTTTTTGGGGGGTGGGGGGTGTTCAGCTTATATTTAGTTGCATAATTTGTACTGCAATAGCATAATCATACTGCATCAAAACCGCACCATTGAAGTATTACTGATTTACATTTTTCACTTGCAGTCTATAGTACAAATTTAGTTAAGTCATCCTATTTTACATGATCTTGTATTTGTGGTCACATTTACAGTTATAAGGTATCAATGACTAGTGTAAAATTTGTCTTTTCTTTTCATTGTTTTAAATTGTATCTTGTTTTTTTTTTTGTTTTTTTTAAGAACTTTTTAGTAAAAAGAATTGAGATTTAAATTTTTGCTAGAAACAAATGGTGGGGAAACAGATTTTTTTATAAAATGTATTTGTAAATATAAAATTTATTTGCTCATACCAAATATTTTACATTCCTATTAAATGTTACTTTTTTAAGTAAGCTGTTCCATTGGTCCCTATACTTTTTTTTAAGTCTTACATCTTAAGACCACTGGAAATCTTCAATGAATAATAGGATTTTAAAAATGGAACTCTTTTGTGAATTGAATTAATGAAAAATAAAGACATTTACCAAAAAGTGCAAAGAAAGTAAATTTAATCAGAAGTTACTCACTTGAATTACTATTTCAATACCCTGTTATGAATTTAAGAGTTAAAGATAAAAAAATGTATTTTATGGTCAAATCTTTTTGAGCTTTTTGTAATTGTCATTGTCAAACTCATTTCAAGGAAATTATTTTCTTTTAGGTTGTCTTTAAATTTTTTTTTTTATTCTGTAATTTATTCGTTATTTGCTTATATGAATCCATTTAACTTGTAATATGAGGATTCTTTGTATATCCGACTTTGTAAGATTATAGTGGGGTTTTTTTCATGAAACTGATAATGCTGTGATTGTAGTCCTAAACATACTCTCTTTTTCATTTGGTTCTTATGTCTTGGAAGCTCAAGTATTACAATGTAATTTGGTGTTGGTCAGAAGTTTGAACAAGGTTTTTTGTATGATCATTCATTTTCAGTGGTAATTAGATATTGAAAATAGTAATAGATGCCTTGATATGTCATTTTTACCATAGTGCAGTACATTAGTTCATTCAAAAAGTAGTTCAGTTTGATTATATTTACCTTGAGATAATTTAGAATTGAATTCAGTGCAAAGGATTATTCTCTTTACTGTAAATTTTTTTTTTTTTTTTTTTTTTTTTTTTTTTTTTCTCTTCCATCTTTTGTTAGTAGTTGAAAATGGGATTGACAGGTTTGAGGGATTCCTGAAATTTAGTATTTATTCAAAGCTGATCTCTTATTTTTATGGTACAACTAAATGTTACTGTATTTACTGAAGTACAATGTGATCTTGAATATAATGCGACCCCCACTTATTCTAGCTAAAATTCACTAATATATTTTATGTTCGGATACAGCTATAGTTATTTATATTTCTAAGTTGCTATGCATAGTGTTTTATAGCCATATACATTAGTCATTAGATGTTTTGGAGCTACCATCTTTGGTATCTTCGTTTTTGCTGCATTTATTTCTGTTTCTGGTGGGATAGGCAACGGATGATCTTATCTCAAATTTGTGCATAGCCGTTATCGTTTTGTTTTAAATCTGTTCAATTTCAAATAGTTTTGTTAAATTTTAGTTTAAAGTTTAAATTAAAATTTGGTTTGGATTTACCTAATCTTCTATATAATAAAGATCCAAATTATGTATGTTTATCGGTATGTTATCATTTTTTTTTATACTCTAGCATAATGCTCCCCCCCCCTCCCCATTTTTTTAAAAATTTCTCACATTATACTTGAGTAAATACAGTACCCCTCTGAAAATACTTTATCACATAAAAAATATCAGTTGTTAATTCTAAAAATGGACTGAGTAACCAAGTAAGCCATATCATTTGTTTCTTTTGCTTAAAATAAATCGGTGTTTAGATATCCTTGCACATTGGCATATTACTTGAGGGTTTCTTTTTCTTTTCAATGAAATGTATTGTCAGACTGATATTTTTGTTTGACTTTTTAAACTAAATTTGCATGTTGAAATTCAAGTTTAGATATCTAGCTCGAGTGGATTTTGTTTTTTATGTTTTGCAGTGTGAATGACGCTGTTTTTAAAACTCTAGTGTGAAGGATTTTATTTCACAATTCCTTCTACTTCAAATATTCTTTATATATGAGCAAAGACACATCTGCTATCAAATAATTCAGATGTTGGATCATCAAGTAACTGTTAATATATGTGTGTGCACTTGTGCTATGAAAAATTAGATGGCTTCTCCTGAACGCCCATCACACCTGTAATCAAAGTAGCATCTTGACGACAACAACGGCAGCACTCGGTGGGGTTCCTGGGTTTGTATCCTAAATGATAGGTTTCCTTGGTTGCACTCTATTATTTGACTGCACACCTACTTCACAATACAAGAGAGCCCAAGCTTTTATTTATTATTTCTCCTTGCTTTCAGCTGACTTTTTTTCTTTGTAATTCGTTTTTTTACTTTTTTCCAACCTCTTATCATTCGGTTGTGTGTTAATGCTAGTGTTGGTGAGGTGTCCAAATTTAGGAGCTGCCTCTCTCTCCCTCACTTCTGGAATTTTAGGATTCACATTGCCTGATTTCTGATATTTTATCTTAAACATTTTTTTTTTTTCAAATTCTACTCAATAATATTGTTGGCAAAACTATTGAATTATCACTTAAACAAAACTTTTAAATGAGGTATGGAAAAAGAGTAAAATTAAATGCAATTGACAATTGTGACTTTGATATGAATGGGGTAATAAAATGCAGACAGATCTTGCATGTATTTTCTTTTAAAACTTATAAACAGGCTAGTTTATAAATTAATTAAAGTGGGATTTTAGAATGCTAATTTAAAACTTCCAATCTTTCAACAGTATTTAGTCAATTAGTTTTGAAACCAAATGTTTTTTGTTTTTTTTCCCAAGTTATATTTTTCTCTATAAGTCATTGTGTGTGTTTATTTATTTTTTATTTTTTTTTATTTATTTATTTTTTTTTCCCCTTCAGGAACTCAAGATGGCTGCAAATACGTGTTACTGCTGCAAAGATAAGGGGAAGTCCAAGTCAAATGAAGATATGGACTTGGATGAAGCCTTGAATGAACTGGGAATGCTGAGTACTGTGACAGAAAGTCGAAAACAGTATTTGAGAGAAAAACATACTTCTTCTCGAATTACACGGCTGTATAGAAACACTGACAACCGTCAACAAGGTAGAAAAAACAATTTTGAAGTGATCCACTTCAATCCTCAATACATTACCAAAGTGACCATTGGCTCCAATCAGCCTTCACCAAGTATATGGATACCAGATAGTTTTGAAGACAGCAACCTGGACTTCGGAAAAAATTATCGCAAATCTCTTGAAAGCTTGGATACAGAGAAACGTGTAAGACGATTAGAAAGATACCGGCTTGGCAGAATTCGTCGTTTCCGCCGACCCTATGAAGTGCCCTGGCGTTTGATGGATCCGATGCCCAATTATCCTTCTCAAGATGGTGAAGATGGTTCGGAACTGCAGTCGAAATCCAATTCTTCATCGCCAGTCAAATACACATCTGCGTGCACTCTACCTCGATCCAGGTCTTTTGACAATCTGAATTTTGCTATGTTAAAAATAGCAACTGACATTCTTGAAGAAACTAATTTTTCTTTATGTAAGCAAGAAATAGAAACAGTTTCAGCTAACATGAGAAATCTTCAAGTTACAGAATAACACCAGTACCTCCCATTTTTAATGTTGGGAGGATCCTAGGCTGGCCATTTATTCAAGTGCACGTGAACACGCACGCACACACACACACACAAAAAAACCTTAAATACTCTAAAGAAAAAAAATTAAAACAATTTTGCCTTTTGACTTTGAATATTTTTTCATTAAATTTTTTACTGTCATTTGTCACTGAGAAAATAATTTTTTACTTTTTAGTTTTTTTAATTGTATTTTCTTACTTGAAGTGACCTCACAGCAACCCAAGCTGAAACCTAAAAATAATCTGATTTATGACTTTTCATTATGTATATGAATATATATACCATATATGATATACGTAAGTAAGCTTTTGTTTTTAAAAAATGCTAATGAAAATGTTTTGTGAATTCAGTGCCTCATACTGGAAATATAAAAATTTAAAAAAAGAACAAATAAAATCTACACTGACACACTGTCTTGCCATTCCTACAACATTGCAAGTTTATAGCTGTTTTTTTTTTTCTTTTTTTTTTTTTTTTTT
>VCCN01005798.1:7178477-7189186 GCA_006491835.1 Architeuthis dux
AAATAAGCCTTGGGTAACTAAAGATGGTTTATACTTGCTTTTTTACTATGTCCATATATTTAAAAATATTCGCAATAATTGGATAACTGAAGCTTGTTCAGAATTACTGTTTCAGTCTGAAGGTAAGGAAATGACAGCAAAATGAGAAATTGTGAAATGACTTTTTGAGCATGAGAAAAGCCAATTTGTTAAGCTATCAAAACTAACAACAGTAATGGTTCACCCAAAACCAGTTGAGAGACAAAGAGTTTAAATTAAAACTCACCCATTATTAAATGGTGATGTTACAGGAGAATTTTGAAATATTTAATGATACACTGACAATGTTACAAAATTTTAAAACTTCCTCAATGAAAGTAACTGTTACTTTCATTGAGGAAGTTTTAAAATTTTGTAAAATTGCCAGTTTGAAAGAATTTTATAGAGATGTTAAGACAAATGATCCTCTGAGAAAGGTTGTATCAGATCTAAATGATGGAAATTTGACATTTCTAACTGATTTTGGAAAAATGGCAAAACAAATGAGGGGCAAAGCAAGAAAAGATAATTAAATCAGTCACAAGGAACACTAGTATAGTCATTGAGCATACATGCAATGGTTTGATTGATCTTTGTAGATATTTACTTAACAGTGGGTTTAATTTAGTTATGCTTGGAGAATTTACCACAGACTGTCTTGAAAATCGATTTGCTAAATTAAGACAAGGTTCTGGCGGTGCATATTTTATTACAGTACAAAATGTTATTGAGAAATTTTATATTGAAAACAACTAAATTACTTCTTCAGTTGAAAGTCGATGTTAAAGAATATACTTTGATCCAGGACATAAATGCTCAAAATGTGGATATTTGTTGGACGAAATGGCATGCCAAACATTTGATCCCTTAGCAAACCTAGAAACTAGTATCCCCAAAGATATTAAAATGTCACTTTTTTATGTGTCAGGCTATGTTACATGTAAAGATTGTCCCAGAGAGAAGGAAATATTTAATGATACAGCTTTTTATCGTCAAGAGTATGGAGATTTTTTTTTAAAGAAATAGATTGTGGTGATTTAAAAATTCCACTGGATACCACAGTTCAGTGGGTGTTTTTTTTGTTTTATGATGTTTAATGTTGTCAAATTAAGGGTTGCAGAAATTCTTTAACAAATATCTTTGTTAGTTTGTGAAATGCATCATTTCAATATGAAAAGAGAGCATGGAATTATATTGTCAAATATATCTTTCAAGAATTATTGTTTGTTTGAGTCTCCTAAGTTCACTAAAGAACCAGCACTAAAGGTTTTAAAGTTGTCTTAAAATTTTAGCATGGCAAAATAGGTATTTTCTTGATATTCCGTGAAAGTTAACCCTTCTACCGGTCAAACAACATTTCTGTGACCATTGGCTTAACAGAAGAGCAACATTATTGTTGTTTCTGATATTAGACGGATATTCCAGAATTTGCTGATCAGTCTTTCAAAATGGCAGCATTCAGTCAAGCACCAAGATGGTCTGCTCGAAAACCAGTGTGTATCTACAATGTATAGCATGTTTTGAGCTTCTTAGATGAATCAAGTGATTTTTCTGATAGCGAAGGCTCAGGCAGTGTTATAGATGTGAATGATTTTCACTATGATGACAAAGGATCAGCATCTGAAGCAGACAATAATGAACACGGAAGTAGGCCTACTACTGGTAAAGGTGATGTTGACATTGTTGTTGCCAGTACTGATCACGGACACAGCGATGACCGGCTTGGTATTTCTGAGAATGGTGATCAATCAAGAGATTATGAGCTAGCAAATCATGGTGGGAAAACTCACCACCTTTATAATAGATAATTACTACACATTGCACTGTGTGAATGCATGCTCTGCTCAGTAAGCCAGGTCAAACCATTTGGGACTACCTGATACTATCAAGAAAACACTGAAACAGAAGCGTGATTTGATTTGCCAACATAAAGGGCAGCTCTTAGCAGTAAACTGGTTTGATAGAAAAACGGGTAAGACTATTTCCCACTGTTGCTAATGCTGATACAGTTGAGAAGAATGTTTTCAGTGTTGTTATTGCTTACAATGCTGGTATGGGTGGTGTGGATAGATCAGATCAAATGACTGATCAGTATGCTTGTGACCTTAGAAGTAGAATATGTTGAAGAAAGGTTATGTTTCACTTGTTTGATAGAACCCTAACAAATGTCTATATCCTATACAAGAAGAATCCAAACTTACAGGGAACTCCTTTGTCTCATTTAAAATTCCTCATATCAGTTATAGAAGGTGGGTATGAGGAACCGTGCAGAAGAGTAGGCAGGCCCAGTATTGGTGATCCATTAGAAGTAAAATCCCAGAGGATAAGATGATGAAATGCACATATTGTGCCAAGGCAAAATAGGCTGGTTACAAAGGCACCAGAATTGGTACATGGTGTCAGGAATGCAGAGTTAGGTTGTGTTGCAATGAGTGCTTTGAAAAGTATCACAAATGAAACAAATTTGCAGTAGAAATGTATGAAAAATATGACAAATAAGACAAACTGACAATTCATACACCTGCTGAAGTCTTTATTGTAACCACAGATATGGTTAATAAACAGTTAATACAAAAAATGTTATTTGATTTTAAGAGGAATTGTTGTTACATTATTGTAATTTTTTAGTTTATTCATGAAAAAATTCACTGAGTGATACTGGATAGCCATAAGGAATCAACCAGAAAAAGGTTAAGACTATAAATATGAATATGAACTTTTGAATGTTATCAAATTTATTGTTTCATTGAGTCTCATTATATTTTTTTTTCCTAAAGTATTTTTAAGCTTTGTTGATGAGTACTTTTGTAAAAGTTGAAATCACTTTCTGATTGAATTATACAGGTATGTTTTCTCTGTTTTCTTATCAATAATAAATAATAATAATTGATCAGTAGAAACAAATGGACTCATTATTTCTACAATATCATGGTGTAATAATGTACCTACTTTGTGACGCCACTGGCGAATAAAGCGATTTTTGTGCATTTCGGGTTATTCTTTTATGGTAGAGCAGGGGATCCAGTGAGTGCTTTTTCTCATTTTCATATACCAAGATCTTTTTTTTTTTAAATCACTCTTTGGTGTATGGAATTTTGATGATAACAAGTCACTAATGAAAGATTAAAAATAAACAGTTTTGATAATTTCTTTTGGATTTTCTGAGATGAGGAACTTTTCATAATTAATTACAGAAATTTTTGTAATATTGTCCTCACTGTTCTTTTGCCGACAACGTTTCAGTTGTCGTGGCCTCCTGCTTTCAACACGTCTGTCTTATTCAGTAATCTATGGATTTTCAAACTGAACCTTCTATTCAATCAATGCGCATGGTTTGTTCTCATTCTATCTTCCATTTCAGTGAATCTCTGTAGAAATAGATTTGCTAAGCTTAGCTTAGTCAGCTACAAGGCCACAGAGATTTTGATGAGACCCAGTTAGGATGGAACTCATAAGCAAAGGTCCTGCAAAACCAACTTCCTAATTATTACACTACAGCTAACAGTCAGGATTACTGTTGAAATATCAGCTTCTCAACTTTGTTTTTAACCATTAAATACAGGGGAAAAAAACAGTAAAATAAACATGGTTATTAGATCTATTATGGATTATTTGGGGGAATCTTTCATTTTATGTTGGTAATTGGGGAAATAACTCCCATTTGATGAATTATAAAAATAAGTGTAACTAATTGCAAATTAATTTATTGACAACAACTAATTGCTTACAGTGTATAATAGTGCCCATTGTCCAATCTAATAAATGAAACTCATTAACAAATTGTCACAAAAAATAATGGTAACGAGGTTGGTACATTTCTGAAAGTAAAGTGTTTGGTCCGAAATGCCAGGCCTATAGTACAGTTAGCCTTGGACAGTACCAAATATGTTTAATGGTCTTTAATTAATTTCCGGTTCAACCCTATTTCCCACGGACTATAACGGTCACACAAAAAATTGCGCTGACTACGTTGATCTGTCCATGGGTGCGTGCGGGCTTGAGCAGGTCTGCTGGGAGTGTGGGCAAATCTGCCTGAGAGTGTGCGACACCCATGCCAAGATTTGATCGCACAACTTGCCAGTTAGTACACTCGAACCCTTTTTGGCTCGCACCACCCATACCAACCTGGTTGTGATATGTAAGAAGACATATATTAAAGAACATGTTTTCTTTTTGTATTGTCAAATGTGCAGTTATTTCTTCCCCAGGCAATGCTGGGATTCCCTGCTAGTTTATATATAAAATATCTAAATTGGCAACACTGAAGAGAAGTAACCGAAATACTTCAAAGCCATAGTTTTGTATGATGGATGGAGAATTATTTTACATGACAATGCTGCTTCACACACCATAAAGTCCTTCCAAACAAGAATGGGCACTGCACTAATTTCTTTCAATTTCAAAAAAGTGCATGTGTACGCAAGTTTCTGTGTTTCGAAATGCGTGTTTAATAAGGTTAGTTGGACCTGTGAAAATTCTACAGATGTGCAATCCCTGTAGCAGTATTCCTTCAGCACGTACGTCAATGCTCTGACAAAGCTTGTCCCTTGGTTCTTTGCTCTGACAGAGCTCATCACCTGGTTCTTTGCTCTGGAACATACCAACTATGCCTGCTGGATCCCAGTTCACCTCCATGACATGACTGAACTACCAACAAGACACCCAGATGTTGCCAGAGAATTTAATGCTGGCAATTTCATCATTCAGAAGACCAACTGGGTCTTCCTGGTAATCCCCATCAATCAAGCACATGAGCAGAATAATGATGTAGAAGTGGTAGGTCTTACAGACAACCCTAGTGCCCTCCAGTGATGGATGGTAGCTGGCTCTGATATTGCAGCGCTGATTGAGGACTTTGCTCATATGAAGACAAGATGAGCTGCTCCATCATGACCAGACAGCAAGTGTGCAGAAAGCATTTAGGAAAGATGTCTGCTCACTCATCAATGTAATGGAAGTGGGCAACCCATTTGAAGAGGAGAGCGAAGGCTTGCTTGTCCTTGATACAAAGAGATTGTGGATCCATTGGCAGTGGACTGTTAAGAAGGCAAAAAGATAAGCCAACAGCAGTTCCAAGCATTCACAAAGGGATGTATTGTGAAGAGAACAAAGCCCATTGGTGACATAAGCTGCCACATCCAGTTAAAATGGTTTGTTGGGTCAACGGCAAGAAAGGAGAAGCAGCAGCTCACATCAATGAATAGTGATGTTGAGCTGTTCTCACAACTTTACGTTGACTGTCAAATGAGGGATGGAAACCTGGAAGACTTCTTTCAGCATGAGAACCAACCATGGCCTCCAGCACTCTCTGATGAAGAAAGATTATGACTTGTGACCTTTTGACATGCTGCCATCATTCAGATGATGAAGCCAGCAGGTATCAAGTCATTTGATGAATATGACCAGCAAGTATTCATCCCACACATCTCTTCTCAGCTGCGCAGTGTGTCACGTGTAGATCTTGTTTGGGATACTTACAGGGATGAAAGGCACAGCATGAGTCACGCATGGAAAGGGTGTAAGGAGACATGTGGTTGGGAAGGCTGCCATACCAGGAAACTTGCAGAACGGGTTGACAGCAGCAACAAGACAGAACTATCCAGTTTCCTGTCCAAGGTCATCCTCCTGGCATTCTGTGGAGAAGACAAGGAAGTCGTCCTCACTGATGGGAAGGGGCGTGTTCAGCACACAGCTACAACAGGATTGCCACACCTTGGCCCCATGCAGCCATAAAGAAGCTGATAGTCGTATGCTACTGCATATATCCCACACTGCACAGCATTATCACCACCAAATGCTCATTTGCACTGTTGACACAGATGTCGTGGTCTTGGCTGTGTATGTCATAAGTCAACTACCTGGATGTGAACTGTGGCTAGCATTCGGAACTGGCAACCCACCAAATAGCTGCATGCCTCAGACCAAAGACAGCATGAACGCTTCCAATGTTCCATGCTTTGACAGCCTTTGACACTGCATCTAGCATGGTCAACATGGAAGTCACTGCCAGAACTGACAGATGCACTACTGATGCTGGCAAATAGACCAAAGTAGATCTGAGGATGCAATGAACATTATTGAGAGGTTTGTCATACTTCTTTCTGACAGAACCAGCACCAAGGTGGACCATGCAAGAAAGAAGCTCTTTCCGTGGAAAAACTCAGTGCAGCAAATCCCACCTACCCAGGCTGCTCTGGTGAAGCACATTAAGAGAGCAGTCTACCAGGGTGGTCACATCTGGGGAAAGAAACTGGTATCAGACCCTGTGCTGCCATTACCAACTGACAGGGAGTGGGTGAAGACAGAAGGAATGTATGAGCCCAACTGGTCAACGTTACCACAAGCATCAAAATCCTGCCACAAGCTGATCTGTGGGTGCAGAAAGAGCTGCAGGTGCAGAAATAGCTGCAGGTGCAGTAAGCTGCCCTTCAGTGCATAGGCCTCTGTTTCTGAGGGAAAATGTGCCAGCTAACTGTAAGATCTCACATTTATTCAAACATGAAAGTGTCAATGGTACATGACAAGTTGTCTTGCCATGATGAACAATTAACATGATCAAGATGTGTTCATAGAATGGTTCAAATAGTATACAGCAATTACAGTAGTTAATGGCTTCAGTACATTCACTGAACATTGTTACATGTTGTATGTTAATACTTAACTGTACTCACTACTGCTACGGTTTAATACAGTTATCAGTACAACATGTCGACACAATCTCACCATTTTGTAATGTTTTCTTTCATTTATTATGTACATTGTAATAAAACATATTTTTCACTTCAACCTGTATGGAAACAGGTCTGGTTGGTACTCATCAGAATGTCTTTTGGCAACATATCATGTTGGGGGTGATCAATTAAAAAAATTGGAAAAAACGGGTGATCAATGAATAAGTTACTTCTCTCACCTTTTGTTGGGCAGTGATCACTACAAAAAGTCTTAATTTTCAAAAAACAAGCATAAGTCTTCAATTCACAATCTAAGGGACCAATTTAACATAAACTTATATTGCAAATTGAACCTTCCACTAAAAACGTTTTTCTAGACATAATAAGGAGTAAATGTTTAAATTTTCAGCCGCCTAGCTCCATTGGTGTGGCCTGTATGCACGATACATACATAGCCAGCCAGACCAACTTGAAAACTGAAGAAACCTATGTTGCTGGTTGACAGTTTCTAATATTTGTGGTGCTGAAGACATAGAAAGAGCAGCTTGGAGGGGTGGGGGCAAAAATGTTCTATGGCAGCAAGTCATCATAATGCAAATCTGCAATGACCTAATATCCAGATTCCTTCTAAATATAGTAAGCTATATATGTACCAAATTTGGCACTTTTATCACAAAATGAACAATAGGTTAGCTATGCCGCCCCATTACTATGGAATGTGTCTATATTAACTATAATAACATGCAAATGAAACTAACATATCTGCTATAAGTAACTGATTAATTTGGCTGTCTATATTCCTGCAGTCTACTACTACTACTACTACTACTACTACTACTACTACTACTATTATAACTTAATTTTTTATTCTTCAGACTTGTGAGGGAGGAGTAATAAATCAATGATAGTTATGGTGAAAGTTGGGTCCCTTTTGTTCCGATTCAAGCATAAGCACCCTCTTCCATTCTTACCATTGTTAATTACATTGCAAGGGTGGGTGAGGAAAGAAAAGTGAAAGGATGAAAGATATGACAGGAATTTGAATTATATTGCTGTAAGATACTAAGCTTTAGTTTCAGTGGACTGCAATTGACTCCTCACCTTCTTTACCCAAACATCAAAAGAGGAAAGGAGTAATACAACCCAAGAACATGTTAAGTAAGACAAATAAATCAACAAGTTTTATTGGTGTGAGAAGACACCAGAGAGAAGAAATGAATCGTAATCTCTGTCTCTTGTACATACAAACGAGTACATAATACATAGGATTCTCACAGTTGAATAAATGTGGTTTTATGGCACATCAATTCCTATATAATGGTCATGCAGGGGAAATAGAATATCAAACTTCAATCAAATACTGTTTTTTTTTTTTTTTTAACTTTCAATTTCAAGGGTTGTTTTTTTATTGTAACCTTTCACACAGTGAAAGTGGCAAGTGTGTGCGTGTGCCTGCTTCTTTCTTTTTTTTTACAGGTCTGTGGCTGTGTGTAAATGTAAGAAGATCCCTTATTCAGCAGAGCGTCATAGTTCAGTGCCTTTTTGACACCTTTTCCCCCTCCCGCTTTCCTCCTATTCAAGTGCAAATGGGTGTTGTCTGACCCCATATCATCAGAGAGGGCGGCCATCCACTCCCCGCCTCATCTATCTGCTTCCGTTGTTACTTTATAGTTTTAATATCAACATTGGAGGCAGCAGGCGGTAAACGAGGAGGTAACGCAGAATTAGCAGCAGCAATTGAAAGGGCTGGGACGGAAAGAGAAGCATTCTTGTAAATGGCTGTCTGCCTGGCGGCTGCAGTCGGAAAAGAAAAAAAAAAAAGCGGGTCAGTATGGGAGGGTAAATGATTGCGATCAGGGGGTAGATTTGAGTAGGTGGAGTAGGTCGGATGGGAGGAAGGGGATAGCGTGGGTGGGTGTCTGTGTTCGGACATGAAATTCTACGCACTACGAAGGAGAACCGTTCGCATGACAGCTGCTTGGAGTCTCGTGGCAAGAGTTACATCAACTCGGAAAATTGGTGACACTTGAAGAACACGTGGATACACAAACATCAGTACATATTTATTTAGACTGTTTTGTCCGTGTACGCAATTTAAATTGAGTCTTCTCCGTGTGCGTGTTTTTTTTTCCTTCATTTTTCTTCTTCTGTGTGTGTGTGTCTGTGTGTTCGTCTTTCCCGAACTTTTTAACTTTTCCTTCCCACCGTCTTCCTTTTCTCTATCTCTTTCTTTTCCCTTCATTTTTTTTCTTAAATAGTTTTTCCTTTCTTTCCTTCCTTATCTTTGTTGTATTTTATCGCAATTTATTGTTTTACGTCATAGCTGCATGTCTCTTCATATATTCTTACCCTATTTTGGTATAAGTAGTGTGGTCCCTCAAAAGATGTGTGGTCCCTCCAGTGCCGTATTAACCATGAGGCACGGGCCTCAGGGCGCCCTGACTCTAAAAGGCTCTAGGGCAGATTAGGGAGCCCCCGAGTAGGCCATGCACCCCCCCGCTATCTCTGTGTATATGTATATATGTATATATCTTCTATACTAAATTTTGAGCCCTGTTTGTCCATGCCTCTTCTCTGTGAAAACTAAAAGGAAAATAGAGATAATATGCTGCATGTACACTGAGAAGAGGTCAACTTCCCACATAGGCAATGTGAGTTTGACCTCGGAGGTTATTCGAGGTCATTTTCCAGCCAATCTCTGGTTTTATACATTGGAAAGACATGATTTTTATATTAAAATTTTCTCCTTTAATTCTTTTCAAGAATGGCACACTTTTGTTACAATAATTTTTTTTTTACCAGCTTTGGCGTTTCTTTGTCAATATAACACTATTAAGTATTTATTTTTAATAGGAGTGGTAGTAAAAAAAAAAAAACACACGCACGCATAGACAGGGTCGGCGTCTTCCTTTAATTTCTTTCAACGTGTGGGCCTCCCCTTCCTTTTTGCAATGGCGATTTTATACTCAATAAGCAGTTTACGCTACACAACAAGTGATTTAAAAAGTGAAACTAGATATTCCCATATGAATGCATTTATGGATTTTTTTTTTTTTTTTTTTTTTACAGTTTTAATTAATATTTATGTGAAATATAATACAGTTTTCACACTTCTAAAACAATACCGCTTTTTAGCTGTAGAATTCTGGGACGCTAATTTACGTCCGTCTTACGGAAGTAAGGCCTCGAAGTATGCGGTTCGTATATTACCGTATTTTGTAAACAATTATTCAGTCCATTTCTGCTTCAGTTACTCACTGTGGTAATTTGCTTCCTTCCTTACCGTCCACGGGTTCGAGACGTTGTGACGTTTGCTCTCGCAACTTATTGACTAACGGCTAAATGGTCTAACAAGATGTTAACAAAGCTCTTCTGGCTTTTAACCAGAATTCCGTGCTTAGCGATACTTTACTGTTTCCCACGAGTGTGCAAAACCGCTTCTTTTCTGATTTCGATTTATCTATATTTTTGTTCCCTATTAATATTTCGGGGAACTAACCCCATACTTCGAGGATTTACTTCCGGAAGGGGGCGAGGGGTAACATCCCAGTTTAATACAGGCCTCCCACGTTCTAACACGTTACGGTATACCGAGGTTTGCGTTCAAACGCGGGTGGATAGTGAAGCCTCAACAATATCTAGATATAGCTAAAGATTACCTCAACAATATCTAGATATAGCTAACGATTACCTACATTTAGCTCCACATTAGGTAGATCTAGCTTCTAAATATATACATTGGTCGTGGCAAGTTAAGAATGCGGTGTTCGTTTTTTGGTACCCCAATTCACACGTTATAATGGGGCAGGCCTGTGTTGCACTTGGTTAGTTAAAATAATCAACCACACCAACAGATATTTTTTTTCGCTCAAGACTGATTACTTTCTGGAGGTAGTTAGGGTATTATGGATTTTATGCAATAACTTTCTTCCCATCTCTATCTTTATAACGCAATCTAGACTTATTCAAACCTTGAACCATATTGATCTGGGCAACGCCGGGTATCCCTGCTAGTATGTA
>VCCN01005798.1:7285442-7298590 GCA_006491835.1 Architeuthis dux
GACAAGGCAATCAGGAAGGCTTATCTTAGCTGCATAAGTTTTGGGCATATCCGGTGAGATTGCCCTTCCATGGACACCAAGACTAGCTACCAGTATTGGAAATCCGGCCAGATTGCTAAAGGCTGCCCTGCACCACGAAAGTTCAATGATACACAGGGAGATACCCCACTGTTAAGGATCCCAACAGCGCATCAAAAGATCCGGAAACTGCATTAAATTCTAATGAGGACTCCTATTATGTAATATATTAAGAAAAATGTTCATAAGTAACACACATTACAAAAACAAAAAAAACAGAAAAAAGAATATGAGAGGAAGAAGGGTCCCAACCATCCCAACACTCAAGCATCAAAGACAATCTGTTGAAAAATATGTTTATTTTTATTTTTATATATTTAGTGGAACAAAAACAAAACAAAACATTTTTATTATTAAAAAAAAAAAAATTATACGCACACCCCATTAAAAAAGAAAAGAGGGGAAGTGCTGTTAAGTAAATATCATGAGTTATTCCACTTAGGCAGAAAAGTTCTTATCCACTTCTGCTAAGGGGTGCTGTTTTACGTTCTGGTCAATGAGCAGCCATATTGTATTGGTTATTAGTAGATCAGAGAGAGATCCAGAATGCATGTGTGTGTATTGTGACAGCGGTCATTTTATGAATAAAGGACCTGTAAGTACATATTCTGTTTGCATTTTTAATCTGTTAATATCTGTCATTAAACCAAGCTTACAAAAAGGACCCCCTCTATTTTGATCGCTAAAAGGGGGGATGTTTCCCCTCACTTTAGACCCTTAAAAGAGAAAGTTTTCCTTTATTTTAACTGTTAGCGAGATTACCTTTTTTACTCTACTGCACATATAAACATTCTTTCTCTTTCGTAGATATAAACTTTTTCTTTTATATATCTTTAATGCAAAGACAGAATACGGGGGAAAGCAGTTTTTTTGATATTACAATTAAATAATAAGGTAGAATTTAACTTGGAATCAAATAGAAAATAATAGTAAAAAAAATTAATTTTAAAAGTCCACATTGTATTTTTAAAAAACTTGTGAACATTCTCACACTCTCTGTCATACAACTGTTCTTCAAAAAGACAAATATTTTGGATCACCTTTGATCACGTGGATCATGTTCATCACTCCGTCATTGCTTCTGAACATAAAATATGTGTTCAGTTTAGCATAATACTTGCATTGTGAATCGGACCCCCCCACTAAAAACTCGATAGTGTTGGAAATTTAAAAAAAAATAAGCCTCTGTTTGATCTCAGGGTTAAGTCAATATCCATGCAAAAAATCAGACCCTGGGACTTTTAGTTTGGTCATGATGCTCACTGCAGACAGACTGGCAGACATACAGAGAGACACACACACTACTTTTGCATAGTAGTAGAGATATTCAGCAATGTGACTTAACAAAAATAAAAGTTCTAGATGGCATGTTCAAGGGACACATTAGTTACACACATAACTGAATGAAGGCAATATGCATAAGCTAGTCATGTGACTTAAGTACACGTTATGATTACATAGCTTTGACTATAGGATGCATATAGAGTGACCAGCAAGCACCCAAACAGCAACATTCCAGCTCAGATCTTTCTTCCTTGCTTTTCTATATGGTCAGAAGTGGTTAAAATAAATTAAAGAGGGCATATTCTTTATTTAACTTGTATGATAACAGAAGAGACTTCATCCTTTGTTGACTTCTCTCTTCATTCTGCATTATACTCTCACCCATAAATAAAACGAATTGAGTTGTATTTTCTACATCCTACCACTAGACTAAATCATAAGCTGCTGTTGAATGTTATATTACACTATACAGCCTTATATAGTGACAAGTTTAATTTTTCATCTTTGCTAGTTTTTGAGAAACTTAACATAAAATCATTTAATTTAAAAAATTAGAATCTCAAACTTTCCCAGAAATGTTGTTGGTATTTGATGCAAGACTTAATTCACAATACAATTAAAATAAAATCTGCAAGAAATCAGAGCTCAACTCTTTTATGTTTTATCTCAGACATGAAATTCAATTATTAGTAGAATCTAAGGCTGTGGAGTCAGAACTGATTATTGGGTTACTGGAGTCAGGAAAAATATGCCAACTCTGACTAAATGTAAATTGTAATATAATTTATTAAAATTTCTAATTTCACAGATACTAATTCAATTAACTTATTTTATTCTTTTCAGGATATATTTTAATTTACATTGAAGGATGATTTCAAGTTCTTTGCAAATTCCAAAACATTACATATTTATGGACTTTATATCCCTTGCATAAATTCACAATGGCAAAAAGAGATTTAACAAAATCAGCAGTTTTTGAACACTTTACAATCACAGCAGATGGGAAATACTATCAGCATATTGTAGAATATGATGATTGTGGAAGAGTAAGTGATGCAAAAATCATTAGTTTTACTGGTTCCAAAAAATCTACAAAAGCATCAATTTTTAAAAAAAACAATTGCTGTGTTTTCATCCTAAAGTGTTAGAAGCAGTACTTGAAAGAGATAGCAGTACAAAAATTCCATCTACTTCAAAATTTAAAAAAAAGACCAATCTACTGAAGGACTAATATGATACTATCAATAACGAGATTTTACAAACCAGGCGAGAAATTATATTAATACGAAAACAGTATTTTACAAGTCGACAAGAGTTTACATCAAATCTTGCGTAAAGTAAAAATTGTCTATTTCATAAAACTGGAGAGAAATAAGAGAAACCTCCAGGGTAGTAATTTTAGAGTTTGTTGTTTTGGCAAAGCCAGGGAGAAAGGTGTTTGTATAAAGAACCCAGACTGACAGTGATGGATTTGATAGTCCTTATCAATAGACGCTTGCACAAACATTCAGCACCAGGGACCTGAGAGAGAAAATCCTCATCAGGGCAGGGTGCACTCTGATTTTGGGGGAGGGTGGGCACAAGATAAGAAACTGTAATTAATTTCTATTATGACACCAATTAATAAAGTCAGTTTGGAACCTCATTTTTCCATCTACGCAAAAAGGGTGTGTAGCCGATTAGCGTCCACTGATTGGTCACTAGAAGTGACGTAAAGATATGTGGTCCTGCCTTGGTGGGGACAGGGTGAGGAATTGGACAAATAGAATTGTAAGTTAGTACCCAGGGAATGTAGATAAATGCGGAGAAGAAGACGTTAAATTAAATTCCAAATTTGGAAACCCTTAGGATCGGGGAGTGAGCTTGATTGATTGGGACCAATGGATAATTAATCATGACCCATACTACATCAACCCCCTGAAAAATGACTGATTCTCATAAAAGAGGTTGATTTCTGGCTCTCAGAAGCAGATGAAAATAGTCGTCTCATGACCGACTGACTATAGCCATGATGATTTGACTCGCTGAGACAAGGGACTGGCATTGGGACCTAACAGTGAAAGCTGAGATGATGACTTAAGCAAATTCAACAAACTAATCCAGAGTTACCATAGTTAGAAGTTCAACCCTTACTTCATGGTTGCAGGCTTGAAACCCTTGGGCCCTGCATTGACCACACTCTGGGTCTCCTTCGCTACTACAAACTCTCCCTTCTATCTCATGAGTCAACCGTTGACTGATGGTCGATTGACCCTAGAATGTATCACATTGCTTCCGGTTTTGGAAGGGTTGACTGACAACAATATTACCCTACTGAAATAAACACTTAGTGTTGTTGTTCGTGTTTGTAGAACCTGTTTATTTTTCATTATTTTTACTTTGTCCTTGATCTTTTACACAATGTGGGGAAGGCAATGGCTGGTGTGGAGTGACCAACGGCCAGCAACAAGTGTGATACTAACACAATTGTCAAAATTCTTTACAAGGTTACCATAACAATGACATAAGAAAAGTTTAAAAATCACATCATCAAAATGGTGGAGAAAAATAGTGTATCTGTATCTTTCTTTTCACAACCAGCCTTTTTAGGCTTAAATGGAGAAATGGTTTGAAAACTAGGAGTTTCTCTGGAAATAGAACGTATAGGGAGATTGGTAATTGAAGAGGCCAAATATATGAAAGAAGAACTTTGAAAAAGGCTGCAGGGACACTTTGTATTCATTAAAATGGATGCATACACATGTTATAGAGTCAATTATTTTGCTATTAATGTTTGATTTGTTGATGAAAACAATAAAATGATAATTCAGATATTTGGAATGAAAGACGGCCAGGTACATCAGACCAGCAAAGATCTTCAGAAGTTAGTGGAAGAAATTTTAGAAGATTTTAAAATTAAAAACGTGCGGGTTCTATGTATCATAACAGATAATGCTCCAAACATGTCAAGTACAATTGAGAAAATGAATAATGCTAACGAAGAAAGTACACAAATATTGGAAGATGAAGATGATATTCTCGCAGATGATCCACAAACAGAACAAACAAGGAAGAGCACTGATATTTTAGATAATATTGTTGAAGAAGCAGCTAAGCTTTTTCCAAATCAACATATATGTTCTGCTGTGCATACACTGCAATGCGAGATAGTTCGAGGGATCGTCACAAAGCTACTCTCATTGGAAAGTTGAAGCAAGTAGCCATTGCAGCCAGAACCCCTATAATAGATGCTATTCTGCAGAGACATGCTGGAAAATGGATCAAGAAACACGCCAGGGAAACACTTATTTGATGCTCTAAAAACTTTTTTTGAAGATCCGGATAGCAAAAATGTTTCACTAAATGAAGTTTTTGTGTCATATATATTTGAAATCAGGGAAAGACTTTATGCTCACTCTGTGTGTGTGTGTGTGTGTGTGTGTGTGTGTGTGTGTGTGTGTGCATTTACGAGGGTCGATCAAAGAGTAATGCCTGTTCTAATTTAATTTTAAAAGTATTAGAATTCCTAGGTTTTTTTTTTTAGCTATAAACCATTAAGTGTCTAGAAGCCCAGGGGGAAAATTTGTGGAGTTACCTTCTCTTTTCCTACCAATAATCCTCTTTTAAAATGTCTGCCCCTCTGGACACATGTAGAAAGCAAAGATCTGTCATTGAATTTCTGTTTTTAGAAGGAGAAAGTGCTGCAAACATTCACAGGAGGTTATTGAATGTTTATGGAAAGGCTGCATTTGTAAGCACAGTAAAGAGATGAGTGAGTAAAGTTAATGGCAATCCTAGAGAGAAAATAGAAACTGACTTTACAGCTGACAGAAGAATCACTATTGAAAAACTGTGAAAGCCTTCAGGTGAACCATGGTAGTGCCTGCAGTTTAATGCAGTCTCTTGGCTACTCAAAGAAAAGTGCAAAGTGAGCACATTGTAAAAACTCAGAGCAAGGCCACATTTTAAGATGAGTGATGTGCTTTTGCAACATGACAATGCAAGACCTCACAGCAGCTTAAAGACCAGACAAGCAATCACAGCTCGTGGCTGGACAATCTTACCTCATCCACCCTACAGTCCTGACCTGGCACCCTCAGACTTTCATCTGTTTGGGCCCATAAAGGAGGCACTCAGAGGACAGCGGTTCTCCAATGATGATGAGGTGAAAGAGGCTACTCGCACATGGCTAAGAAAGCAGCCAAGGAGCTTTTACAAGGTATACATGCCCTCATTCAAAGATGGAATACCACAAGGAAGAAGACTATGTTGAGGACTAGATTTGGAATCCTGAGACTTTTGTGTTCACTTTGGTATGTTTTGTGTGCTTCTACTATTAAATCTGTTAAAGAAGAACAGGCATTACTTTTTGACTGACCCTCGTTTATATGTTTATATACTTTTGTGATCACCGTTTTTTGCACAACTTTTCATATGGAATGTTTTAATTATTAAACTAAAAGCAGCTTTGCTCTTACTATAGGTTATAAATTATATAGAATTTCCTAAGATCTAAAAACTATGAAGTTTTAAAAGTCATGTCACTCGACTCCTTAGAAATTCATGCCCATCACTCAGTTGCTTTTTGACAGGATGTACCTATAATGCTGAGTGAGACATCTAACGTCTGTCATATAATTGTCCAAAATCATTTTTCAAAACACGAAAATTTATCTGAACATAACTAAAAATGCAAAATTACCCCCCCCCCCAAAAAAAAATTCTTATTAATGGAAGTAACCAAAATATTTCACAGACATTTTTTTCGAAGAACGAGCAGAAAGTAAGAGTCCATTTCAGCATTGTAGTTATAAAATAAATAGAACTCTCCCAAAACCATTAAGAAAAAGAATTTATTACGGTTTTCGGGTTTTGCTAGTAAAACAAAACTTCCATTTCTTATCAAAACTCAACCGAGGCCGTCAGTCTATGACTGATAGTAAATAGCGTGCATTGGAAGTACAGATCAAGCTCTTGGTGTAAATATTTCTTTCTTTTTGTTGTGTTGTGTAAGAAGAAATATATTAAAGAACGTATTTTCCAGGAGGGCATACAATTTGAGGTTATTTTTCCCTGGGCAATGCCGGGTATCCTTGCTAGTATATAAAAGATAGATTTCGTAAATATGTAAGACTTGCCAGTTTAGCTCAATTGGTATGAGAGCTGACTACCAATCACTTTCAAATGGGAAATCGATGCTTTATATATAGTAGTCAAAAGTTATGCTTATGTTGGAAGTTACCTGATATGAAAAAAATAAACTAAACGTTAAACAATTGATGAAAACAATAATTTCACAGATTCATCCTCATTCCATGGGATATGTTCAAATACTTATGACAGGTACTGTATGTAAGACTTATCAGTTTGGCTCAGTCAGAAAGAGAGTCTCCTAACAATTACTTGGTCATGATTTCAAATCATATTAGGGAAAAGTTAATTTTACATATCGGTTTGGTTTAACATGATGGTTCTGACAAATAGTAAAGAGTTTACTCCACTAAATTCGGTGAGGATTGTTCTTGTTCTTGCTCTTCTTGTTATGGTAGAAAAATAGACTTGGACTGGAGTTTGATAAAAAGAGAAAACAGTAATAAGTTTAAGGGATTGTATAGATATGATAATGTAATACTAGCAGTAGGTATAATATACTTTAACAAATACATTCAGTCATATGCTTAAATTCAAACTGTTTTTTGCAAATATTATCAGCTAAAGAACCAATGTCATTTGCAGAAAACCAGAAAAACACACTCTCAATTATATGTGACTAGTGACCTCCCCCCACCACCATCCAGAGGCCATTATTAAGCATTCAAATATTTATTTTTATAAAAATATTATAACTCCCTGAATTAGGGTCCTCCTTGCATTGAAAGCAATTTCAGAGGTTACTCTAAATACAGCTGTGAAGAATTAAGGTTCACACTGATCTGTGTTTCACCTAAACAAGTCATGGGAAAACTGCAGTCTGCGGACAACATGCAGCCCTTTTAACTTTTTGAATGGCACGCTTAATTTCATGAGGAAAATAATGTTTTATTAAATGATTGGACCAAAGGACAAATGATTACTTCTTTGTTGAAGTAAACAACAGACGAATGTGTAAAATATGTTCTGAATCACCCTCCGCATTTAAAGAATTTAACATTAAGCGTCATTACACAACTAAACATTCTGGGTAGGATAAATTTAAAAGAGATATGATAATGTAATACTAGCAGTATTCAGTCATATGCTTAAATTCAAACTGTTTTTAACAAATATTATCAGCTAAAGAACCAATGTCATTTGCAGAAAACCAGAAAAACCTACTCTTAATTATATGTGACTAGAGCTTAGAATTGAAACACCAAAGAAACAGATCAGTAGCCTAAATATGCTCTTTTCTAAAACACAGACAGAGCTCAGAGAAATTGTGAATGGAAGCTATGTTGTTAGCAGAAAAGTTGCTAAACATTCTAAGAATTATTCTGATGGTGAATCTGTGAAAGAAGGCCTTTTGGCAACTGCAGAACTTTTGTATCCGGAAAAGGTAAAAATGTTTGGAAAGATTAGCTTGTCTCGCAGAACAATAACGAGATGGGGTTTTATACGTGGTGTTGATAAAGCCTTTAATATCACTAAAGAAATGCCTTGCATTCAAACAATGAAAGATGCTGCTACAGAAAACAATATCTCTAAAGAAGTAAAGAAAGTTGAATCTCTCCCTTGAAAGCCTTGTCAGTATATCAGCAGATTGGGCCCCTGCAATGGTTGGATCTAAGATAGGCTTCCTTTCTAAATTAAAATCAGAATTAGCTTCTTTAAATTTAGCTGACAATGACGTTGCAACATTTCATTGCATAATTCATCAAGAGAATTTTTGTGACAAGTGGATAACATTCGAAAATGTTATGCCTGTCGCTGTTTCAATCATCAATTTCATAAAATCCTGAGCACTTAACAATCACCAGTTCAAAGAATTTTTAGAAGAAATTGAATCTGGTATACTATTATGCAGTTCTTGGCTAAACAAAGGGAAGATGTTTCAATGTTTTTATAGCCTCAGAGAAGAAGTATGCGCCTTCTTGGAAATGAAATGTAAATTTGTCCGCAAGGTGAAGAATAATAATTGGATTTGTGATCTTACATTTTTCGTAGATATTACTGTTAAACTCTGTAGATCCACAATTATCACCCATTTAAAAGAAAAATCAGTTAATTCATTAAATGTCAAAGCTTTTGAAATGAAACTTCAGATCTGGAGAATCAACTTAAAACTGGTGACACTTTCCATTTCCCCAGATTTAATGACTTCAGAGCGAGAGAAGCCGATTTGAACCTTTTTGCAAATCCATTTAATGCTCATGTTGAAAGCACGAAAGGAACTGCAAATGGAAATAATCGAACTTCAGAGTGATGAACTTCTTCTGCAAAAATTTAAAGAGGCAAGTTTTCCTGGAGACTACTACCCCAAAATGGAGTGCTTCGCTAAAAGATATGCCACCATGTTTGGTAGTACTCACTGTGAACTACTTTTTTCTCGAATGAAAATCATAAAGTCAAAAACAAGGTCAAGATTGACAGATAATCTACAAGTTGCAACATCTCAGATATTCCCAAATATTGGAAAACTTGTAAAAATATACAACACCAACTTTCTCACTAAAATTTGTGAATAATTTCTTTGTATTTCTTGTTAAGTAAATAATAAATGAATAATAAATACAATGTTTCTTGTCTGAATTTTGTTAACAGTGTGTTTTAATCATTGTATCTGGTTTAGTTAGACAATTTTCCTGTTGCTCATTTTTTCACAATGTTTCGGCCATTTTGCACTACCCAACCCTCATTTCTTTTAAAATTTCATGTTTTGGAATTGCTTCCCTTTGATCAGGTGACCATTTTTTCCAGGGTCATACCCTAAAACAGTGCGACTAAAATCAAATACAATGTTTATTAAATGTTTCTTTTAGTGTTGTGGCGCGATTCATGATGAGCAATATCTCATGCGGCCCATTGCTCAAAAAAGATTTCCCATGTCTGACCTAAACCCTGCAAACTTTTAGCTTCTTACAAAGCTAAGTTCAAAGTTTATAGGGAAGAGGCAATGTCTTGCATTGGAATATATAACATACAAAGACATAAATAAATAAACAGGTCTGATTAGTCATTAAATAGAAACCGTCACGTGACCAATGTATTTTGGCAGCATGCCGTGTTGGGTGGGTGATCAATTAAAAAATTGGAGAAAGGGGTGATCAATGGATCTCTCACGTTTGTTGGGTAGTGATACTAAAAAAGTTTGAATTTCCAAAAAACAAATGTGAAAAAATTAAGGTATCAATTAAGACTTACATTGCAAATTGAACCCCCCACCCCCAAAAGGGGTTAAAAAACAAAAAACCTTTTTTGTAGACATAATAAGGAGTAGATGTTGAAAATTTCAGCCCTCTAGCTGCAGTGGTGCAGGCTGTGTGTGTGATGCAACATACCCAGCCAACCAGCCAGTCAACCAGCCAGTTGGACCAATTTGAAAACTGAAGAAACCTATTTTGACAGTTTTGGTTGATGGTATCTAATAAATAAATCAGCAGGTCTGGTTAGTCACTCAATAGAAATCGTCATGTGACCAATGTCTTTTGGCCACATGCTGTGTTGGGGGTGACCAATTAAAAAATTGGAAAAAGGGGGATCAATAGATAAGTTACTGAATTCTGCCGGACACAAACTAAGGGATCGATTTAGCATAAACTTAGATTGCAAATTGAACCCCCCTCTAAAAACCTATTTGGGCGGATATTTAAAAAAAAAAAAGAAGTTTTTCTGGACATAATATGGAGTAAATGTTTAAATTGTTAGTCCCTGTAGCTCCATTGGTGTGGCCTGTACACATGATAGATACATAGCCAGCCAGACCAACTTAAAAACTGAAGAAACCTATGTTGACAGTTTTGACTGTCAGTTTCTAATACCATTATTTTACACAAATTTTACATTTAATAGAGATATACTCATTGACAATTACTCAATTTACTATAAAACACAGTAGAAATGCATAATTTCTTCACAATGCCTCCTACTCCAGAATCCGAAGATTTTGAAAGAGAAGGTGTAAAAATGCTGTAAACTTTTACATCAACCTAATATGATAGAATAAACAATTTAGTTGAAAAGTAACGTAAGGTCATAGAAAGCCAGGTAACATACTTTGATGACTGAATAATGATGCTATGAATTTATAGGAATAAAAGATTTAGTGAAAAAAATGCTGGAATCTTTTTCATCAACTTAATCAAAATTTGATTCGTTTTGGAACTATTAACTCCTTATATTTTCGTCAGGCTAATCTTACTTTTTCCAGACTAAAGGCAATTAAATTTTTACGACTAGTTAAAAAGAAGCAATATTTAAAAGAAATCAAATGAGGGATGACACTTATACCTTTGCTCATCTGTCTTGAATGTACGTTGTAAATTTTCTCTTTCTCTTTAAAGTACTTCCATTTTCTATTTCAGGAGGAATTGATGACCATTTTACATTTTGTAGATTTATTGCTGACAGGGGTGGGGTGGGAGCCATTTAAAGAAGATTGCTCCATTGGGATGTCTGAAGAAGGAGAGAAATTAACTCTTAAATTCATAAACCGCCTGAAGCCGCTTCTAAATGACAGTAGAACTCTTCAATGAATAGCATAATAAAATAGTGAAATTCTTCTGTGAAAATTCACCAAATACTCAAAGGGAGAAGATATTTCCCTTAAAATTTACATTCTATTTTCTTTGTATGAATTTAATAGTTGAGTTAAAACAAATATAAGTTTATGCTAAACTGTTCTCTTAGTTTGTGTCCGGCAGTGTTCACGCATGTTTTTGAAAATTTGAACTTTTTTGTGATCAAGGCCCATTAATAGGCAACAGAAGTAATTTATTCATTGATCACCACTTTTTCCAATTTTTTAATTGATCACCCCCAATGCAGCATGCTGTCAAAAGACATTGATCACATGACGGTTTCTACTGAGTGACTAACCAGACATGTTTCTTTCTAAATTTGGGATCTAATTATTTCTCTTCGGCACAAAAACAGATTTAGTGTTGTTGACCTCGACTCTTTGATTGTTTCCAAATGTATGAAAACACTTGAGCATTTTCACTTTCTCTTTACTTACGTTGTTTAATAAACAAGTATAAACATCAGATTCATTTAAAGCTTGTGCATGTTTTTTATTTCAAAGCAAAATAATACCTGAATACTCAGTTTAGATATCAGTAAATTGATACATTTTTAAATAGCTACATTTACAGTCATTTGTTTTAAACAAAGTCTGGGGTTTTCACACAAAACATAGCACTCTCCACACACACAGATATATATATATATATATGCACACACATGCACACTTTAAACACACATACACACACTATATACACACAGACAACTATATGTATATGCACACAGACACACAACTATATATTCACACACTCAACTATATATATATACACACACATACAACTATATATATATACACATACAACTATACATACACACAGACACTACTATACACATGCACACACAACTATACATATACAACTACATGAAAAGATTTTCGACTCGGTAGAACACACAGCAGTCTTCAACTCAATGCGAGAACAAGGCATTAACGAGAATTACATACAAATCAGTCAGAATATATATGAAAATGGCACTGAAATAATCTGACTACATAAAGATACAAAAAGAAGTAAGACAAGGGGAAACAATATCACCTAAACTTACAATACTTCATCCAATAAAATAAATAAAAATAAAAAATTAGAATCACCTAAACTATTTCGGAAAATTGACTGGGAGGGAATGGGGGTAAACATAGAGAAATATTGGAGAGCACCTTACCAATGTGTTTAAAGGATAAAGTATACAATGAATGAATAATACCAGCTATGACTTACGGATGTGAAACATGGAAACAACAAAACAAACTGAGAACCAACTTAGAATTGCACAGAGAGCCACGGAACGAGCAATGCTAGGAATAACTCTAAGAGATAGAAAAAGATCGACATAAATCCGTGGGTGGACAAGGGTGAAGGATATTATACAAATCATTAAACAACAAAAATGGAGATGGGCTGGACATTTAGTAAGAAGAAGTGACAACAGATGGAGCAAAAGGTTAACCGATTCGTGCCCATGGGATAGTAAACACAGAAGGAAAAGACTAGACACAAGATGAAGGGACAAGATAGAAAGGTTTGCCGGTAAGAAATGGCAGAGGTTAGCACAATCAAGGTTGTTAAGTAAGTTATTCCCCTTAAGCAGGAGAGTGCTTATCAACTTCCGGTAAGGGGGCGCTATTTTACACTCTGGTGAACGAGCAGCCAGATTGTTTTTAGGAGCTCGAGAAGACGTGTGTGTGAATCGTAGAGTCTGGTCATTGTAAATATGTATGAATAAAGGATCTGTGAGTACGTCTTCTGTTTGCATTTTTAATCTGTTCACATCTGTCATTATACCAACCTTACAAAGGTTGTCATGGAAGGAGATGGGAAAGGCCTTTGTCCAGCGGTGGACTTATAATGGCTGATGATAATGATGATATATATTGATTTATATGAATGAATTCAACACATTAAAACACATCATTCTTTATGGGAATAAATCCTCAGACAATCAGATGCGACTTTCACCTAAGAATTTCTGCCAAAGTAGGATGACTTAATCTTCAAAAATCCATTGCATCATAAGGACTGATTTGATTAAGCTGGTACGGCAATGATTGTTTGAGTTTTTAGTAAAAAACGATTATTTTATTCTCTTTTTTT
>VCCN01005798.1:7355871-7373300 GCA_006491835.1 Architeuthis dux
CCCCCCCCCGCCTCCAGTTCACTTTCTTGGACCCCAAAACCTACATTATAACAAGGGGATGCCTATATAATAATTGCAGTTACTCTTAAAATAAGTAACTTATTCTTTCATAGATTTAAGAACGTGAAAGACTGGTCTGAATATTAAAATTGTGTATTTCTTTCTTAGAAAAATATCCGTCCAAAATTCTTGGAAGAAATACACTAACTTGATAAAACCCCTTAGTTTTTACATGGAAAGTAATAAAAATATTATCCACAGAAAGTTGGCTCTTATCAAACATAAGATTTAGAGAAAGTTCAACTCAAATGTAACTGAATGTGAAAGCGACAAATATTGTATTTGGCTTTATTTTAAAGAAAGTTTAAAGAATAAAACAAATTTTTCATCCGATGTGAATGAGAATATTTGCCAAACATATGGGCAATAATCATTTTGTTATTCAAGTGAAATCTCCTGATCAAGCCTAAGTTGAAGAAGAAAAAAAATGAGCCTGTGTGTGTTGGTTGGTTGTAGTGCTAATCTTTCTCTGCTTTCCGAACAAAATGGGATTACATTTGAAGAACAGGAGTCGCTTATGCATGGTCAGTTTGCAAGTGTCAACCTCTTTGAAGAGTTCAAATCTAACAAAGACTGTTTAGTCACTCAATAGAAACTGTCTCATGCCCAACATCTTTTGGCAGCATGGGGTGTTCAATTAAAACTTTGAAAAAGGGATGACCAATGAATAAGTTACTTCTCTCGCCTTTTGTTGGCCAGTGATCATTAAAAAAGTCTGAATTTTCAAAAATCAAGCATGACACAAACTGAGGGATCAATTCAGTATAAACCTACATTGCAAATAGAAACCCTGACTAAAAACCTATTTAGAGGGTGAATTTAAAAATTTTAGACATAAGGAGTTAATGTTTAAATTTTCAGCCTTCTAACTCCATTGGTGTGGCCTGTACACATCATACATACATAGCCAGACCAATTTAAAAACTGAAGAAACCTATGTTGACTGTTTTGGTTGACAGTTTTTAATAAGTGGGAAAAATTCAATCCAAAGAAGGAGTCTCAGGAGAATTTGACTCCAAAGAAACCTTTCATTTACCTCTGCCAATGAAGTTGGGTGGTATATGTATTTGGCTGTGTCTTTCCAACTGTCCACATGATATCTCCAAATGTATTCTATGAATTTCAATGAAATTTTGTGGAAGCACAGGCTAAGTAAGAAGCTGCTGAATTTTGAGGTGGATCCAGGAATATTCTTTTGATTGAGAGGTATCCCCCCCTTTTTTTTTCCATACATTTATTTATATGCTCATGACTGTCCACACAATATCTCCAAAGGTTCTCAATGAATTTCAATAGAATTTTCTGGAAGAGTGGACAATAGATTATGGAAGAATTGATTAATTTTGGGGGAAGATCCATACACAATTACCTCCCCTTACGTCCTAGTTATATGTCCACACCATATAATATCGCCAAAAGTTCATGTCCATTCACACGATATTGCCAAAGGTTCTGAATAAATTTCAATGAAATCTATTTGGAAGAGTGGGCAATTAAAATTTTGGGTGGATCCATGCACAATTTTTTCCTCTAACAATGGCGTTGGCAGAGGTATGGACTCTCTGCTTGCTTTCTACTTTAGGCATTGTTTGATTGATTCCTTGAGAAAATAACTTGCCTTTTTCTATGAATAGATTTTTCACTTCATGAATTTGTATTTGAAAATTTAGAAATGAACAGTGAATTTTCTTGGAAATAAATAATCACTTTTCTTTCTCTCTTTCCAAATGGATTTAAATGGAATTAAATTAATATTAAGATAATATTAAAATAAAACAGAATAAGGAAGTGCATTGATTTATATTATTTATTTATCAATAGAGCGTTACAAAACAAATTAAATGAAGATAATATATGGTAGAAAGAATCATATTTAAGAGAATGAAGATTTAGAGGATGATAAGGATAATAATCACATGCACACTTTATAGAATAAAAGGTGCAACACATTATAGAATAAATGGTGTGACACCTTTTTATAGAATAAAATGTGTGACAAATATTGCTATTGCTCTATCACCCCCCCCCTCTCCCCTACCAACAACACTCTCTGTTTTTTCCCCAGTTCAGTATATATTTCACACAAACATGTAAGGAGTAGACTGCACATACTGGAGTCTTCTGCAATGCAAAAGAGCTTCTGAAGATGCTGAATGAAACTCACAAAATGCATCAAGGCTTAGCTTAATGATGTTGATAATAAATAACTAGATGGAGTCGGAACATTGTTCTGTTATCTTCTTCCACATGATAAGATCGAGTCAGTCGCGGACAGAATTTCGGGTGAGACCAATCTAACTTTATTTTTAGTTTTAAAAATCTGTAACTTCTAATTCTTCACTAAATTTTGAAACCATGCAGTCATCTTTCCATTGCAACAATCTGATATGTTTTGATCTAAAATGTAACTTGTTAACATCTATCTAACAATTGATTTAGTTTCTGTATGACCAAAATGAATTCAGTACATCTGAGTAATGTAAGAGAGACAAGTAAACTTAAATTTTAGTTTGTATAGCATAGATATGAACACCTTATGGGAATTATTAATTAGAAAAGAATAGATATTAGGTTTAAGGTTAAAAAAACCCACCGCTTGAGTGTTTTAGTGGATAAAAGTTTTTCTGATAGTTGTGAGTTCAATCCCTGGGTGAAGGAGTGCAAGAATCTGCATCAACACTGCTAGTTACAAGACTAACTTAAAGATTCCCCTGAAACCAACCAAAAGAGCTATTTTCCCAAACGTTCTTTGTGGTATTTATAAAATTTGTGTTATTTTATTCTGTTATTGTTTCTAGATTTAGACTATGCCCTCTCGTAACAGAAGAAACATTTTTATCTCCTATTCATTCAGTACTTGAGCTAATTTGATAGAAAAAATACAAATGCTTAAAAGTTTATCTGGCCTAACTTCTTTAGAACAACAATTTGGTCTGATTGATATATCTTTCAAAGGTATTTATTGTAAATGACAAGAGCTGCATCTTTTTTGTATGTGGAAGCCATAAGGACATGTTTGAACCTACCATTATGCCGGCATATAAGTTGACCCCAAAACTAAGGTTTAATTCAAGTTTAGTCCAATATATGCTGGATCAGTCAACTCTCCAAAATAAGGTAGCACTGCGTCCATCAGACTGTCAAGTTCATAGGGTTTAAACTGACTAATAGGATTCATTAGGGAAAATTCTTTGTGCTTAAAAAGTTATGTTGGTATATATAAGTTTAATAATTGTCCAGTCTTTGTCTCTGGCCAGAATCCTGGACAATATGCAGTTCCCAGATATAATTATTATTTAAAAAAAAAGATATTCTCACTTGTTGCTTTTGAGGCCTGATTGACCACTGATGCCTTTACCCACTGTCCCTTCCTCTGGGTCAATGCTGACTAGAGAAACACTTTTTAAAAGATTTCTCACCTCCATGCCAGTAGGATGGAAAATCTCTTGGGTCTTGCTGTGTCATCAGTTCTTTTTACTGCTTCTCAAAAACAACTTGAGAATGAATGGCCAGAGTGAAGTCTGTTATCAGATAATACCCATTTCTTATTTCTGTGTCTGAGGCAAATTCAGTATGCATGGGCGTATCAAATACATTTCCAAGACAAAATTACTAGAATCAAGATACAAGCAAACATGCTAGAATGCTTTTCTTTCTGAATTTCCAAGAAAATTACTAGAATCCTGCAAAGCTGCTAGAATAGAATATGATGTATTTGAATAGTGGTGAAAATCCTTAATCTAAACTCCAATATTAGTACTTAGTTCTCAATATCATTAGTATAGTGTAATTTCTTTTACTTCTCTTGAACTGTGCTGTGGTTTGGTTGTTGGCCTTCCAAACTGACATTGAATTTGACACTCCTTCAGCTTTCTAAAATTTGTGGCTTTGTACCAGGTTTCATTTTGTCTTGGAAAATAAAAATTTGTTAAAAGTAAAGAATCCTGATGATAGCCTGAATTTGCCAATCAACCAAATCATATGATTGGCTAAACAAAACCAAATGCTGCAGATAGCACTACATTACTTCATTTCTAAAAGGTACTTAAAAGTTGCGTTCAAAGTTTGACGAACTTTCACTCATGATATTCTTGTTGTTTTTAGAGCTACAATGCTCATTTATTTTTTTAGTTTGAAGCTTGAATATTCTACATTATGAATTTGATACATATCACAATGAACCTTGAATACTCACTCACAAAGTTACAATGCATAAAGTGAGATCTCTCCGGGTTTTTTTCTACAAACAAAAGCTTCCATTCTGTACTTATTCATGCTATAAGTATTTGTAGGAACATTGTTATGCATATTAAAATCAAAAACTCAGTATCAAAGATTCAATACAAGACTAAAATGAGCATCTTAACTTTAAAAATAATGAAAATATTATGGATGAAACTTGGTAAAAAAAAAATGACAAGCCATTTTCACCAGACTTTTAACAAAAGTGAAATCAGTGATTACATTCAAATAACATCCCACAACAAAATAGTTCCCACAACTGAATCGTTAATTTATGATTATCTGGTGTTATAACAGCCATGGTCATTGATACTGAGGTACTCAAATACCTTCTTTTTTTTTTTTTTTAAATTCATAAGAAAAAAGAAAAACCAAAACCAGCAATGAAAAGGTTCACATTCGGCATCCCCAGGCAACTATAAAACCTATTTCTAGTGTGAAAACTGACTCGATTTTGATCACAAATAATGGGGGAAGGATTGCAATAGTGTAATCCAACATAAAATAATTTTTGCAAAAAGTGACACGTTGGGCACTTATCATGTGCACCCACCCAATTGTTTTTATTACATTTTTGTGTTATTTAATGTGAAAATAAATTATAAACATGGTGTAAATGTTAAGACAGAAGTATTAAATAAAAGTTATGATTAATTGGATCTTATATTTAAAATTCTTTCAAAATAGGTTTCGGTAACTCAAAATATTCTGTAAGTTAATATAGTACACAACTTTTAGTCTAAACAAAAGAGTACTTCAGATTCTCATAAAAGCCACAGATATTACGGTTAGTTTCCAAAGACTTTTAGCTTTTTGTGCTTTCACATTGTATAACAAATAGCTTAAACTGCTGAGATCAAACATTTACATACAGCAAAATAATTTTCAATTTTATTGATATATTTTTGTGAAATATACAAACTAAACAGGCTGGATAGATTTACAATATCAAAAGGAAGACAATTCAAATCTGATTTGCTCTAGTTTTACAATAAAAACAAGATGAATATCATAAAACTTAAATGGTTAGAGGAGTTCAAAAGTATTTAAACACTTCCCATCAATGTGTCCTTTTGAGGTTTAAGAATTAATAGCAAGTGTGTATTAACAAAGGTCAGAGGTGTGGCTAAGGATTTGGGGGCCCGAGGGCTTAGCTCCTTGAGGGCCCCCCTCCAACATTTAGTGAGATTTGTCAGTAGAAATGCAATAGGTGAACTACTATTTATGATGCTTTGGGGGGCCTGGTGGGGCATTTTCAAATAACCCCTCCCAACCCCCCCTCAGCCACACCTCTGATAAAGGTGTTGTAATATAATGATCCAAGACAAGACTTGTTAAAAAAACAATGGACTGTGTTGTTAGGAATACAATGATTACAACACCTCGTCTAAAAAAAAAATTCATAGTAGCCTTGATCCGAAAGTTTTGAAATTCCTGGTTGAGATTTGCATAGTTCCTCCCAATGAAAAGAGAAAATATAAAACAGTTGAAGAGCAAGGAAGGAAAAAGTCAGAAACGAATAGTTTGTACTCTTTTAAGTTTTCTTTATTTGCATGAAAAAAGATTCCTAACAAAAATAAATGAAAAATAATTAAAGAAAATATAAAATATTAAAAACAATATCTTGCCATTTAAAAATGTTTTTTGTTCAAAAATTTATTTAATTGAAGAGAAATAAGAAGCAAAACATGATGAAAGGGGGTGGGGTAACTGAGAGGAAATAATGAAGCAATTGCAAAAGATGAGAATAAAAACAAATGGACCTGGAATTGACAAAATGAAAGTCAGGAAGTGCAAAGCTTTTTTTTTATGGAGGGCCTTCTTGCCTGTGGTACCACTGAGGGAACAAGATGAACACACGCAGTATCAAACCCTGCCATTCTGGGACAGGTAGGCCAAAAACAAAAGCCCAGGATATTAACAATGCAGAGTCACAGTTCTTCATTTGAAAAACTGTTTACAATTAAACAGTAGCATAAAAAAACAAATTAAGGAACCAAAAAAATGTAACAAAAATTAACAAAGAAAAAAAATATGAAGCTAAAAAATATTTGACCAATGAAACTGCTATTCTGGGTAACAAATAAATTCTTTTTTCACAGGCCAATAAGAGACTTACTAATTAAGAAAAACAAAAACAACAACTTGCTCAGAGAAGTGGCTTTCCAATTGTGACAGCTGATACTATTGTTTAATTATGTGTCATAACAAAATGGTGTTAATTTAAACCAATTTGAATCTATTTTCACTAATTAGAAAGTTATTAGCTTCATTTTTATGCGTTATGTTTTTCAATTATTTGCAATGATAATTTTGAGTGAGAAATCTTCTTTCAGAAATTATATTATTTCTTGCCTTTTTTTTTTCCTTTCTATCTCCTCACCCCTACCCCTTCCATTTATCAAGTCTGATGTTTTATGATTGGTTGCTTGATGCAAGAGGGAGAGAGTAATAAAGCAGGTGCAAGGAATAACAACACTTTTCCTAATTTGGGAGTTTCTTGAAAACTACTTTCCAATGTCCTTTTTTTTTTAAAAACTGATCAAAGCAGTGAGAAGGAAAAAAGAATTCTTTCCCGCCTCATAAACCTGTTTTACAGAAAAATAATATAGATAGACATCTATGGTGTGTGTGGGAAGGGGGGGGGTACAATTTAAAATTATTTAAAATGTTGTATGGTTAATCAGCTTAATTTTCTTTTAAAGAAATTAAAAGTTTAAACCAAACAAGTGTGGTTAGTCACTCAATAGAAGCCGTCACATGATCAACGTCTTTTGGCAGCATGTCTTGTTGGTGGTGATCAATTAAGAAATTGGAAAAAGGGGTGATCAATGAATAAGTTACTTCTCTCGCCTTTTGTTGGGCAGTGATCACTAAAAAGTTTGAATTTAAAAAAAAACAAGCGCAAACAGATCAAACTAAGGAACCAATTCAGCATAAACTTGCATTGTAAATTGAAACCCTCTAAAAACTTAATTTGGGGGGAAAAATGTTCTAGACATAATAAGGAGTAAATGTTTAAATTTTCAGCCCTTTAGCTCCAATGGTGTGGCCTCTACACAGAAATTATTATACATAACCAGCCAGCCAGAATCCATTGAAAACTGAAGAAACCTATGTTGAGGGTTTCTAAAAAAGCTTCAGTATAGAAATCTCATTTGGCCTCATTTGTTGAAATGAAGTAAAAACTCTGGTTGAAACCAAAGGGAAAACTTGCAACAAAAAGTTTATATTCTTCAAAAGAAAACTTTAAACTATTTTTAAAATTGCGTTTGTGATAAATTAACAAACTGCATTTTGTATGGATTCAGCAGCTTTTATTAAACAAACAAACAAACAAACAAAAACAAAAAACACAAAAGATAAACCAAATCAAAGATCTTTTGAAAAACTTTGTCAAATTCTTTTATTTCTTGTACACCAACCTGAAATTTAATTTTTTTCCTCCAGATAAAACAGTTATGAGATTTTAACAAAAGACAACAAATAATTAAAACAAATGTTATTTACAATAATAACCAAATTGATCAGAAATTAGGATGACAAAAATATACAGAATACATAATAACCAAATTTGTCTTTATTTTTTCCCTTAAAGAAATTTTATAATCTTAACCCTTTCAAACCCAAAGCAGCTTCATTCATGAAAAACTTAATCTGCATGACAAATATTCAATTGCTGTTCTCCTTATTTCAATTGTGATGAAATTTATACAAAGAGAAATTTGGGTGTGTGCAAAAGATATTTATGTCTATGATGTTTTTCCAATAAGATTCCTGTCCCGCTTAGGGACTTGGCCTTGGAAAACAGACACAATTTTTGGGTCCTTTTTCCAGCTTTGGGCTTGAATTGTTTCTTTCTTTCTATATGGACAGTGGTTGGAATTCAGAGAAATAATGAAATCAGTAAAGGAGAAAAGAGGATTTGGTTTGAGCTAAGCTGCAGATATATTGAAAGACTCTGCAGAACAAAGAGGACAATCTCTCAAACATACACACACGAGGGGTGGGGTGGGGTGGGGTGGGGTCAGGGTTCTTGGTGATAGTTATGTAGACTGGGGCAGGGAATCCTCATGAGGCTAATTATAATGAAAACATGGTAGCCGGACAATTTGGCCTGGACAGTTCAATCAGCCTGGTTCACTTGTTATTGTCAAAAAGTCAGTTGTACTACGCCCTATTTAAAAAATATTTTTCTATTTTTTATCGAATATTCGACCCAGTAAGATCCTAAACTTAAAACATTTTAATTAAATCAAAAAAGCTTAAATAACATTTGAGAAAATAAACAAAAATTAGCTATAAAAAGTTCAAAAAAGATTTATAAAACAGTAAACAACAAACATGAATTAACTTATCATTGTAAATTGCAGTAGATTCATATATTTTGATTCTGTTGTTTTAAATCCCATCTAGATAGTCATTTTCACCTTTAAAAACTTAAAACGCGGCTGAAATGTCCGGGGTAGAAAATATTTGCAGCCGAACTGTCCTTGGCCGAATTGTTCTAGATTATAAAGACAGTATATTGACAGGGTTCAGAGAGAGAGAGAGAGAGGGGGTGGGGGAAGCTTAATTTATTTTCCTTTTTAAAATCGCACAAATATACAAATTATCTTTTTCTGGATATACATTGAACCAGAGAGTATGACATCAGCCATTTCATATTCAGACTAAAATGATGGAATCAAGGATAAAGTCCATTAATTTTCATAAATGAATAATTATGAAAATCACAACCCAGATAGTTGAGAAAGATTCAGCACCTGCAAAACAGCCCTTTGGTATTTGGTCTCTTAAAACTTATCGTATCATGGCTGATCGAGTTATATGATAAGAATATACTAAGAATAAAAAGAAGCATAAGTTAATTTCTAAGTTGCATGGGATAAAATAATTCCTAAAAAAAAAAAACAGAAATAGAAATCTTTCTATTCCACTTCGATTTGTTTTGATGATGTTCTTCAAGATGTGTGAAGTTAAACAACAAAGTTAATGCAATTGTGCTGGTAAAAAAATGCACCACTTTTAAAAGTGTTTCCTTTGTTTCTAAATATTTATAGAATATCTTAAGAATAGATTTGCAACTTCGTCATAATCGACAAAGATGGATCATAATTAAACTTCAATCTTAGAAATGTGAAAGAAACAGTTAATTTTCATTAGTCTGAGAAAAAAAACAAAAACTATTCGGTTTGATGGGATTTGAAACAGTTGAAGTTTGGTTGAATGCATCCAACTTTGGCAAACGTTCCACCAATAGGTTTTTGATTTTTCCTCTCGAAGAATCTGAATTGGATGACTATTCTCCATCACAATTTGGATGAAGATAGATACTTGCAACTGCACAAAGCCACATTAAGATAGATACAAGTAGACTGATTTGATTTAATCATAGAAAGCGTTTCTTCTTCGTGCCTTAGCATGGTTGTGAATGGCAAGGTGTCTAAAATAAATACTTATTTCAGACACTGGATTTGAAGAAAGCCAATGTCAATCTCTGGCCTGTAAACATACTAAGTATTTGCTGTATCTTCTGGCCAAAAAAAGGCTGGCATTAAAAATAAAACAGAAAAAAAAACATGCAAATATTACACAGCATCCAGTGATGTATTATTGGGTGCCAATGCTCGGAGCCCTAGCTATACAGGTAGGGGATCAGGATGAGTTGTAGTAAGCACTAGTCTAAGAAAATATATAAGCCAGCAAATATAATATTGAAAAAAAGGTCATAAGGAGAAAAATAATTTTTGAGATGTAGTACCAGTCATCTTTTTGTTTTCTGAAATTTGTTTTTTTTAAAAAAGCATTTATAGTTAAACACAATGATCATTTACATGGGATACATTTTCAAAGCTACTCTGAAGAAAAAAAAAATTCTGCCCACAAGACATGTTCAAACTTCACTCAAATTGCTTAGATATTTATCTAGGCATACAATGTCTTTTTTAAAATTTTTTTTTTTTTTTTTTTTTTTTTTTGTTCAAATTTTATTTACAAAATGTTCATGTATAATTTCAACAAGCTGAAGCATTTAAGTTGATTGGTCAGTGAGAAGATCTTGATCTGACAGGTAAAACCGTTTAAGAAAATCAGATATTAAAAACAAGTGTATCAAAAGTTTTTGTTTTATTAAAATTGTTTAAGTGAAAGGTGTGTGTAAAATTTGTAAATAGTTTAAAAATTGGCATTAAAAATGTTTTTCAAATATATCTTGAGCCAAAATATACAATTGTGGAAAATTTTCGTTTTTTTCTTTTCTTTTTTTTAAAAAGCACTTTCCTCATTTTAGCACTGGCATAAACTTTTTAAAAAATTACATTGTTCATTTTATAGGACTGGCTGTACCAAGAATAAGTGTGGGATGAAAGATTGTTTTTTGTTTTTTTTTCCAAGACCTTATATGTTTACATCTGGGCTTGAACCTGAGTCTGTTATCAATGCTTCTGATTTAATAAAAAGGAAAAATATTTTAATACATATCTGGTGCATAAATCCTGTGTGTTTTGGTAGTGTTATGCTAGGATTTTATTATTACATTTACTTACGCCTCCCATTATTGTGAAAGCTACAATTTCAGATTCAGAGGCACAGAGCTTATTGTCTACCATTGTGCAGGGAGGGAGGATGGAATCGAGCTAGCATAATATTTATTATACTTAAAAGATAATGAAACTATATTTCTGAATTGTAAGCCATCATGATTCTATGCTAATGTAGAAGACACAACTTGATTGGTTTATTGCTTTAAAAATTTACCTCCATTGGCCAAGAACTATTTATTTTCAAAACTGAAATTCATATTTTCAATGGCTTCTGAACAGAACAAACATTCGTCTGAGCACGACTGGAGGAGATGAAATAGTCTTCTTTTTGGACTTAGGTAAATTGAGCTTTTAATACAGGCAAGTTCATTGTTGATGAAAAAGAAAATGCAACAAGGAATGTCTTGCATTTATCTTTCAATACATTTTCTAAAAAATAAATCTGTTTTTTTAAGTGCTGAAATGTAAAAAAAAAAACAAAAAAATCTTTAATTTTGCACATTTAAGATTGAAAAAAAAACCCCCAAAAAACTATACCAATTTGACAGATTCAGTTCTATTGTCATCTCACTGGCCACCAAGCATTTATTTTTACCATCACAATTCAAAGCGTGAGTCGTATATCAACGTACAATAGATCATTGTTTACATATTCAAACACAACAACAAAAACAATAGGCGTACAGTTTGGTAAGAAACATCAATGTCTTTCTATCACAATGTTCAGGACACAAGCTGGAAGACAAAACTATTCCACGTCACCTTAGTCCATGCTTCATCAATTTATTTATATATCCATACATAATGTGTATGTATCCTGTGTGTATATAATACATATAAACAGATAAAAAGCAAGCAAACATCAGTATCTATTATAAACACAGCCATACAATTTTTCAATCCTTGCTTTCCATATATTTACCTTTGATACAAGTTTCAAAAAAATTATTGTGCAGGATAGTTTATGAAATATCTGGGTTAATTAGCTTTGGAATTCTATAACTCGATATTTCTAAGATGTGTCTTTTCTTATATCTTTGGTCTGGAGTGTAACATTTTCATCTTTTGACTTGTTACTCTGCTTTTTAGATTCTAAGTTTCTTCTGATTTTAACAAATTACTCTGAATTAATTTTTTTTTTTTTTTTTCTAAAACATCAATTTTATAATGAGAGAAAAATATCTTAATATTCCTTTTGGGTATAGAAGTGTATATGTGGTGCTAACTAAAAGTTCAGGGAATTCGAATGGCTAATGTAGCATAGACTTTTGCCACTAATCTTTGTGAGCAGTACCTAAACACCTAGTTTTCAATGTCTCCTTTATTTTCAAATAAATCTTCTTTTTTTTTCATCGTGAAATTCTTGAACTTTTAGGTAGCATCTTGTATATCTTTATCAGTATTGTTGCATTCCTGGTAAGATCAGATAACACTGATTAAGATATATAGACTTTTAATAAATTTATTTCAGTTTACTGCATGTTCATGAATTTAATAGACAGAAAAAAATGTTGAATAAATGAATTAGCTAAGTACAGGCCTCCCCCGTTATAACGCGCTTTGTGATATAACGCGGGTGGATGGTGAACCCCAAATATTAATCTAGCTCCAAAATAGCTAATTGGCTATCCTGGTTATTGGGGCTTGGTTATAACGCGGTTGGCTTTCTTGGACCCCAACACTTGCATTATAAAGGGACGCCTGTATTGGATTTGAATTCCTGACCAGATTACAGTATGGTAATTTGGATAGTAGTTATTTACAAACTGGTACTTGAGGGGGTTTGACAGGATTTTAGGGGGGGATCATTTGTTGGTTGTTATTTATTTGTGAATTCAAGTCCTGTTAATGGTTAAGCATTTCATTCATTTGATGTATAATAAAATTAAATTATTATGTACACAAGTAAATTCACTTTTTAAAACATTTAATAATCTTTGGAATAAACACTTTTAGGTTTCCTTGAAAAATTTATACAGTTGAGCACATTTTTTTTAAAAAGTTTTGATTTATAAGATCTGAACTTATATTTTAGCATCTTTGCTGGGGAAATGAAAAATTGTAAATGCTACATTAAGCTTTAAACAAATTATGAAAATAGCAAGTAAATTTTACTTAATTCTTAAAGTTTACAAAAGCTCTTCTGCAGTTGATACAAGTCTGCACTTGTTATTCATGGCATAATTACTCAGTTTTGGATATTTCAATAACTTTCATTTTTGCCTTGAAATACCAAATTTAAGTTAGAACTATAATTATTAAATTTAAGATAAGACTATAATTATCAAATTTGAGCTAGAACTATAATTATTAAATTTAAGTTAGAACTATAATTATTAAGTATAATTCAGCAGTTAACAGAACTGATTACTGTTTTTAATGGGTCAAACAAGTCAATGTGATATTTGTCTTGAAGAAAAAAATTATCATAATTTGAAATAAGTTATCACCTGGCTTGTCACGTAACCTCCCAAAAAGTCTACTTAAATATTATTTTGTGAACAGGTTACATAATTTTAATTTAGAGAGAGAAAAAAAAAATCATTGTATACAGCCTTTATCAGATTACATTCAAAGTTGGTCCTTTTAACTTTTTTGTATTTAAAAAAAACCCAAATAAATGGTAACATAATTTAGAGTTGATTTTTCTTCCATACCTTCTGTTTTTATGGTTATAAAGTAAACAAAGTGAAATATAAGCAACAAAATCATACAATATTTTATCTTTTAATAAAAATAGAAACAAAGCTCTTTGTCCCAAAATATTGATGATGAAAATTCCAATAAGCACATTGTACAGCACCCTGAATATGTTTTGATATAATCATCTCTAATTACTTTAATTATTAATTAATTGTACAAATCAGCAAATGTATGAATAGAAATCAACATCCACTTTAATAAAAACAAAGATATTTTTGTAACAAAGCAAAAAATAAAAAACCACAAAAGATTCTCACTTGCATGTGCTCATGTCTCCTTTGAGTTGTAGAAGGTTAGGAGATAAGGCATTTTATTGATATTCAATGAATTTATAGAAAATGAAATTGTCATTCATCTGTTAGACTTCAGACCAATTAACAATAGAAGAAAAAATGTTCATAATAAAAACGAAAAATATATAATCTTAAAAACAAAGAAATATCTAATTCATGGACAAATGCAAGAAAGCTTTCAAATGATTGATTCCTTCGTATAGATGTCTTTGTTTTAACACAGATTTTGATCAAATATTAATAAAGATTGGTGGGAAAAGCAAAATATAAAATCACTTTATTCATAGGCCAGATCGTTTTTGGTCAGTGATGTATGAAATGCAAGAGAAGATTATCTCTTTTGTTTAATGAAATGTTGGTCTCAAATATTTGGTCAGTTTTTTCTGCCTCGAATCACAAAGGAATAAATTTTAAAAATGCTGAGTATTCATAAGTTTAGATCTGTCATTAATTCTCGGAGAAAACCTTGAATAATGATGGCCTCAAGTCAAGATAATATAAAGAATGAATGACTTTGTGGATGTTATATTTAATATTGTGGACTTGTCTCTGACAATCATAAAGGAACTTGAACAAAAAGTAAAAAAAACAAAACAAGCAGACCCAAAGCCATGAGCATGATTCAAACTCATAACACTTGCAACTTTTTTAAAAACATTTTTTGTTCCTAGGTAATAAATGTTATTTTCTGATTATGTCTAAAAAATATAGAAAATATCAATTATTCCCTTTGAATTTTGCTTTTGCGATCAGGACAGTGATGATTGAAATCTACTTATTTTCAATTGGCAAATTTGTACATTTTTAATCTCATAAAGTAAGAAATACAATTACATATGAATCTTACTATCCTGTCCACAAAAGCAAAGTTTGAAGGGAATAATAGCCATTTTTATACTTTCTACACATAAGCAATCAGAAAATAACATTCACTACCCAGGAACAAAAATGTAATACACTTGTCTATGGTAGAGGGGTTTAGCTGTTGTATCCTCTTACACTGGGCCATTTGGCTTTACATGGGGAAATTACAGCTACAAACCTAACAAATGAGATTCAAATGTTTATCTGCCATCTTTTATTACTACTATTACTACTACTACTACTACTACTACTCTATATGTAAAATACTTGGTCTCAACTTCTTCACATATATTGTCTATCAATGTATTCCTAGCAGTTGAATTGATAATTTAACTGTAAATGTCATGACTTTTATTGATATGAAGTGCTATTACTGTTACACATGCTCTATCCTCTATATGAGTGGTCCCCAACCACCAGGCCATGGACCAGTACCAGATTGCAAATCATGAGCTACCAAGCTGCGGGGAAATGATATGATTGTTTATATTTTTCAAAGAACTATAACCAAAATTAATTTCCTTGGATCTTAATATGAAATAAACCCTTTTTAGAAACAAAATTGAATGTATTATCCATTTATAGCTGGTCCGCAAGAATATTGTCAATATTAAACTGGTCCGCAGTGAAAAAAAAGTTTGGGCCCTTGATCTATATACATATAGAGTTGCCTAAAGTCAATTCGTGTTATTTATATAAGTGACTTTTGTGCATGCACATATATATAATCTATTAGTGATACGATAAGAGTGTGTGATGAAAATAGCTCCCTAAAACATGTTTGTAGGCACTCTCATCCTTCATTTTTTTAAATATATATATATATATAACACAAATGTTTTTGTACAAACGTGTGTCTGACTTTTTCTTATGTTGCCAAAGAAAATGTATTCTGTTATAGTTATAAAGCTGTATAGAATAATTGAAAGATTTAAAACATTTTCTTTTATAGTTCATTAGATTTGGGAAGTTTATAACAAATCCAAAATCTTTGATAGAAAGGTTTGATCATGGGTAAGATGAAAAAATACCAACTGTCAAGTTCGACATTATTTTCCCACTCATGTTACTCCTACATATTTGTAAATTTACATCTTCAAACATATATACATACGGTTACAGAGAAATTCTACTTTGATCCTTATGCATCACAAATTGTTGCTCACCTTTTTAGATGACCATCACAGAAAGCAGGTTAAGATTTTTCTTATGAGAATTTAGTGTTTACAAAGTGATTATTGGAATGAGTTGAAAGGACAAAAAGACATTTTGAAACGAAACATCATATTCCTTTGTATTGCTTACGTTCAAAGACCAAAATGGCAGATTCAGTTGAGGGACTGTTTACCATTTCCAAAAATGGTTATATGCATTATGAAATATGGATTATATTCCTGTAAGATGTATCTCTAATAATAGAAATAATTATCAAGTAACAATATTAATTGAGCAACCAATAGACTGAAACAGATGTAGCCATACAAAAAGCCATTGGCCTCAAATAGGCTAATTTTAAGCTTAGGATTTGAATTGTGTGTGTGTTAATATTTATCAAGCATCAATTGGCAATGCACACATGAAATTAAACTACACAACATTTCCAGACCTTGCCACTTCAACCTTTCACATAAATCAGATACGGTTCGATTTGTTCAGTGTATAATGACCATGTTTCTCCGCCTCCAGAAATTATTTGATTGGCATTCAGTGGCGTAGCTGGAGATTTGGAGGCCTGGGGCGGGGGGCTTGGCTTGTTGAGGAGCCCCCTCCAACATTTAGTGAGATTTGTTATTGTAGTAGAAATGCAGTAGGTGAACTACTATTCATTTTGCCCCCCCCCCCCCAGCCCCTGTTGGCAATGACATAAAATTGTTACGAAAATAAGGAAAATGAGCAGTGTGGTTAATGCAAAAACATGACAGCAAAATCTGTTTCCATGAATTCATATATTTTTCTCGCATTATTTTTTATCTGAAGCGTGAAAAAGAAAAGGAAATTTAAGTAAAAACACCCTCGAATGTTGGCTTATCATTCAGCGAGAAATTTTAAGGGAAATTCAATTTTCTTAAATTAATATATCACTGTGTTGAGTTTTAAAAAACAACAAGATACAAGTCTTTGCATTTGTGCCACCGGACCATATTTTTGTTTATCCCTCTTTAGAAAAGACGTTTATAATTTTGACAACCTTCAGAAAATTTATCAAATACTGGAAATTGAAGGTTAACTGACAACCTTTAGCAAAATTATTCACACATAGCAAATTGGTATTTATTCATAAAATATTATACAATGGAGTATTTCCTATGTGATTGGTATGTGTAATGGCAGCTATGATATGGATTTTTCTGAAAAGCAGAAGCTGTTTTTGCACATTCAGATTTGTTTATATAAGTTTGTTTTTTTTTGTTTTTAGTTTTAGTTTTTAAAAATCGAATTCGTATTAAATGAGCAGTTTTCAGAAATACTTAAGAAATTGTGTGTTCACGATTGCTTGGTTTAATGTACACTTGAATTTAGGTGGAAAATATTTTTTCCACGTTAATCAACTTCAATAAAAATGTCTGCAGAACCATGTCACCATACAGCTAACACTTTGAAAGCATAAAATTCTTTGATGGAAGATTAATTTTGATGGAATTTGGGATGAATTTTTTAAAAAGCTTATTTTGCTATTTATCATACATCTATGGGAGCAATGAAAATTTTTTTTTTTTTTTTT
>VCCN01005798.1:7376635-7397507 GCA_006491835.1 Architeuthis dux
ATATTTGTAGATTAAGCCGATTATATACTTTTCTTAATTGCCAGTTTTTTTTTGCTCTTTAGCATTACAGTGCTAAAACATTCTGAACCTATCCAAGTCATAAATCCATCTTATTTTTACCGGCCACAATTTTGCTCATGATCTCAAGGGATCCACATGTGAGTCGCAATGTCCAGCAGTTGTCCAATATTATTGCAACATGGCTAGTCTATTGCAATTTAAGTTTGTTAAGCTAGAATCCATTAGCAAACTTAAATTAGTAAAGAAGCTATAACTTAGGTGAAATGTTCACCAAATAAAAATTGAAATATCAACAGTGTATGATAAAATTGCAGACTGTATATAACAAACAAATAATTTATAGATAGTATTTATCAGTACGTGTTAATTCCTCATCACCTACAAAGGTAAGCATAAAATTAATAGTCCCTCCATGATTTAAAGGATGTTTACAACTAACTCGGTTATACACTGATAATGAGAATGATTTATAAAACAAATTTAGTTTTATTTGTAGAAGAATCATTAATGTGTATGTACAGAATTCATTTTCATGGAAGAGGTCACATTACATTTAGTTTAGTAGGAAAAAAATCTCTCTTCATTTCTTTTAAAAAAGAATCAAACATTTCACTTCCAGTTTAGTGCATCTTCTCAGCCTAATAGATTAGAAAAATTCAACTTTAATTAGAGATGTCTGCTTGGCTGAAGAGCAAAGCTTTGATATCTTTGGTAAAAACTGTGGCTGACATCAGAGTGCTGGAAGAGACTTTCTCCTCAATGAGTACTCATTAGCCCATGGCAAATGTAGAAATACAACATGCAATGCTTAAAGACAGGCTTTGTACTATTAACACCCACTTCTAAAAAGGCAATGGTTTAGTTCTGTTCTGCTCGTCTCTCCCTCTCTCTCTGAGATCAGGCTTGAGCAATTAAAAAAGAAAAATAATAAAATAAAATAAAATAAACTCAAAACATTTTAGGAAAATAAAATAAAATCCAGAAATTAATTAATTAATGAATCAAGCAAAAACAGGCATGTCAAAATGCCTAAGATATTTTGTGATTTGTATCTTTGATCGAGAGAGGTCACATTTATTTTGCAAATCAGCCATTTTAAATTTTAAGGATGAATCTTGGTGCCTGACACTAAACAGTATGTTTTCTTTTTTTTTCTTTCTTCTTTTAACAGAATATAGGTCACTGCATTTACTTGAATACAGGTGATCCACGCAACAGCAAAATAATTGATTAGCCTGTCTATCTATAACGAGCATGTATTTCTAATTGAAAAGTAGCTACAGGTTTTCAGTAGGGAAATTATGCTAACAGGAGATAATGTAATATGAGGAGATACTACCATGCTATTAATCCTATACTTCCTATGACAGCGGCTTATCTTTCTGAGTAGATATTAACTAAGCCCTGCTTAGTCTGACACAAGGCTACAATAGTGGGAAATCTAGAGAATGGAGCTAATTAACATCAGTTTGCAAGACGAGTTGACTAACCATCAAGTATTCAAGGTTTATCCATCTAAATTCATAATATTACTCTGAAATTACTCCAACTAAGGTAGAGAATTGCTTTTCAGGCTTGTGCAGATGTATGTATTTAATAAGCTTAGCTGTGTCTGGCACAAGGCCACAATAGTGGGACACACAGTGAGAAACCTACCAATGCATGCATTCCCAAAACTCCAATTCTTATTCCACATTCAATTGGTTTTCATTTTGCCAAGTCATGTAAGCTATTCAGGTAATATTTTTTTAATTCAATATTCTTTCATTTTAGGAGGTATGATTTTTTTTTTTAACCGATAATATTGTCTGTTCCTAGCGTCATGATGGTGAATTTGTTGCCATGATATACGCTGGAAGAGCTAGGCATTTACGCTCGGTTCGTCGTGATGTTGGGTGGCCTTGGAGCCTATTCGATAGATGAGTTTCACTGCTTCAGGGCCAATCAAGCCGGACGGCTTGACCACGACTTGTTCCTGTTGGACAGTGAGCAATACTTAGCCAGCTTCTGCTCCTCAGCCTGTCAGGCAACAATACCTGGAGGCATGATTATATCCTGATAAACTGCCATCATCTTTAGCCAGCATTTGTTAATTTTTCAGCATGGTACTTGCAAATAACATTTTACAACCAAGAGAATAAAATAAAAATGTAAAGTATATTTAGCCAATGAGATTTGAGTTGACAAATAAGCAACTGAAAATAAATTGTAGAATTAGAGAATTCATCTCTCACAATTACTTAATATACCCAAATGATAACATATTTTCAACTGTCTTAAATCACTTTTATTTTTGTGAAAGATATTTATAGTTTGTTGTTGCAACCACTGATGGAATTGTTTTGGGAACCAGGTATATGGTAATGCTTGGTTTTTGGAACTAGGTAATGTCTCCATTTAGTAGATATTGAACATACCAAAAAACTGGAAATTGAGACGCAGATATATGATGCCCCCCCACCCCTCCATTTCAATCCCTCAGGGAAAAAAATGCATTTTCCTTAATTCCTCTAATTTATCTCTTGGTTTTTTTTTAATTCTTCTTCAAGTTCTGGCCAATACGGGGCTGGACAAGGGAGTTTACATTTACCTTTTTGTGTAATTTTGGGGAGAAAAATGGAGGGTTTTATATGTCGTCTAATATAGTATTTACGGAAGCTTTTAAAAAATGTTATTTTAACAATATTAAATGATTTAAAATCATTATTTTATTAATTTGTTTATTGGGTATTCAATTTTTTTAAAAATCTCCTTTTATATTATTAAAAAAAACAAAACAAAAGCTTATTCATTCTTCAATAATTCTGTTTTCAAGCCTCAAATTTTCAACAAAATATGATGTATAATACAGGGAGCATATAATTCTTCCTGATATACAATGCATTCAAAATAAAAAGTTTATCAGTTGTAACATGTTTAGATAATGTTGCATAATAACCGTATTTATTCGAGTACAATGCGATCTCGAATATAATGCGACCACCACTTTTTGTAGCTAAAAATCATTAATATAAGTATATGTTATCATCTTTTTACACTCAAGTATAATGCTACACCCCCAATATTTGACCCTGATATTTATATCAAATTTATTGCATTATACACGAAACAGTACATGCAATGTATAATATCTTAATATTTGACAAGCTCTTAATTAGTTGGTAGAAAGTGAAATATCAGAAATATAGCATGAATTAGCAGAGCCAGCCAAAGGCATAAGCAAACTAAGTGGCTGCTTAAGGTCCCGTGGCGGCCCCAGGAGTGGGGGCGGGGGGGCTTATTCAAATTCTGCTTAGGGGACCCATGAAGGCTTGGGCCGATACAGTGAATTAGTACAAAAACAAGTTCAGAAGGTAATTTCCTCATTCGAGAAATAAAATTGCCCATGTTTTTTCTCTCAAGAATCATATTTGATAATGAAACCTATTAGAAACCATCAACCAGAACTGTTATCAAAACTGTCAACATAGGTTTCTTTCAGTTTTCAAGTTTTTTGGTCTGGCTGACTGTGTAATGTATCAGGCTGTACCAATGAAGCTAGAAGGCTGAAAATTTCAACATTTACTCCTTATTACATGTCTAGAAATTTTTATTTTTTAAAAATTTTTTAAATCTACCCCCTAAATAGGTTTTATGGGGGGGTGTTCAATTCATAATGTACGTTTATGCTATATTGATCACTAGTTTGGGTCCGCTTGCTTTTGGAAAATTCAGACGTTTTTTAGTTACTTCTCTCACATTTAGTTGAGCAGTGATAACGTATTCATTGATCACCCCGTTTTCCAATTTTCTAATGCTGCCAAAAGACGTCGATCACCTGATGGTTTCTATTGAGTGACTAACCCGACCTGTTACATTTTTAATTTCAAGAATTTGATTTTGCTTTTAGTCAAGAGTTTTAGATTACAAAACATTAAGTTTCTCATAACCTTGCAGACTCAATAAAATTCATCAGGTTTCCTTTGTTTATTCTTGGTAATGGTAAAATGGTTATATTGAAAGATAGAATAAAATGATATCAAATTCTGTTTGCTAAATGCTAATGTTACTTTACAATTAGAAAAGGCCCGGACACCTAAAACTATTGCTTATACACATATATGCAACAGCATAAAAATGCATATCTATAAAAAACATTTTCCTTCTTGGCAGTTAGAGTAAGAGAAAGCAACCGTATATGGTTATGTCTGGATAAAAATTCATTTTTCATGTTACTTAGATAGTTCAGTAGCCTCAAACAACCAGAAATCAAAAGGTTAAAGGGCATATGAAATAAACTGATCTGGTTACTCACTCAATAGAAACCATCACATGACCAACATCTCTTGGCAGCATGCCATGTTAGGGATGATCAATTAAAAAATTGGAAAAGTGGGTGATCAATGGATGAGTTATTTCTCTCGCCTTTTGCTGGGCTGTGATCACTAAAAGAAGTCCAAATTTTCAAAAACAAGTGAGAATGCGGCCGGACACAAACTAAGTGATCAATTTAGCATAAACTTACATTGCAAATTGAACCCCTACTAAAAACCTACTATGAGGGAATATTCAAAAATAAAACGTTTTTTCTAGATATAATAAGGAGTAATTATTTAAATTTCAGCACTCTAGCTCCATTGGTGTGGCCTGTATACACAATACATACTTAGCCAGCCAGACCAGCTTAAAAACTGAAAAAAACCTGACGGTTTCTAATAACTACAAGCATTTGTACAAGCAAATTAAATATGAAGGAGTGTTTTACTATTAGTTTTATAGACCACCAATCATTTCTGAAATGAAAAGTAGTTTGAGTTCTATGCTGAGGCTGTGATGGATTGATATCAAAGTTAGTAGATAGTGATTCAAGAGTTGGACAAGTTCTAAAAGAAGCATGATTGATATTGACATCTCCAGATGAAAATCCAAGTACATTTTAGTGGCACAGTATCAACACGTGTTGCTAGTCTCCTTTTAAATTAAATAACAGTTGGAAATGAGGCTCTAACAAGGTATGCTTCATCCTGATAAGTAAGTGCTGCAAAATGAATTCAAGTTAGAAAACGAATTTTTCCAAGGTCAAAATTTGTGAGAGAAAAGATAGCACAGGAGAAGTTACTGCTTAGAATATGTTCTCATAATTATAAAGTGCTGCTAGTCCATCTTGCAATCTATCTTTTGCTAGCAATGTATACATATCCAATTCAATTAATTTTTCTTTTCTGTGCAAACTTCACTGTTATTTGCATTTAATTGTGGATATGTGACCTCCTAAACAGCCCAGAAAAATTCTGTTTTATATTAATAAAAATATTTCACCGGGACTTTTGGTCCTTTGTTTGTTTTTTCTCTTTCTTTAGAATCTGAGTAATTGAAATCAGAAAAAGTGTCATCTGTGGTTTGTGAAGCTTTCCCTTTCAATAACCTTGTATATCAACTTTCAGGTTCAAGTTTAAGAAGATGGTATCTTTTGGAAAATTCTTAACATAAATACATGAGAATAATATTACATGGTGGATATTTTTAGATTTTGAATATAACAAATGGACTAATGAGGTAAACAGTTCCTCAGTTAACTTTCTGTGTATAATATATATATACATATATCAGATTAACTGGTTGTATAGAGATTGAAAGACTTGCCTAAAGTCTCTATGAACTGTTAGGCAATAACCTGAGGCAACCTTATCTTGCCATATTTGAAGAATCTGTTTTTAAAAAGGAGTATTATCTGCCCAATTTGCTTAGGATAATCTAATGCAGGAAAATCTAAATGATTTTTCATACATTAATGGACATTTAGTAGAATAAACTTCACTATCTTCGGCAAAATTAAGCAATGTAATCATCGGTTGGACAATTAACTCTTTGAAAATATATATTTGTTGGCCTAATTACAGAAAATAGAAATATTCAATCATCTTCATTAAATCTTATTTTCAGAGTAGATTTATAAATAATGTGTTCTGAGGTTTAAATTCTTTGGTTCTATTGGCTGTATAGTATCACTATCATACAATACAGATCCCTATGAAAATTAATAATACTGGCTTTAAGGGTGATGTAACTTTCTGGATCTTTTTTCCCCAGGTTTTGAACTGGCTGTTTTCTAAATAAAGATTTTGCATTACAATCATTCATTTTATTTCTTCAGAAAAGATTTTGTTTTGCTTAAATCGTTCTTGCATGATCACTAAAGTTTCCTCCCCATTAACTGAATTGTACTTTTTCCTTTTAACTCTTAAATTCATACAAATAAAATAAAATGTCAATTTCAAGGGAAATAACTTCTAAATAAATTATCTCCCTTTGGTGATTTAAAAGTTTGTTTTTTTCATTCAGTTCACTTTTTATGCTATTCATTAAAGAGTTTCACTGTCATCTACAAGCAGTTTCAAGTGGTTTATGATTTTAAGAGTTAAAATCTGACACAGTTGAATCACTTTTTGTATAATGTTGATTTTACTGCTAAAGAAAATAGAAGTAGCAGAAAATAGGAATTATAAATACCTTCTGTATTTTAGACACCTGTGCTGCTTGATTAAAACAACATTTTACAAGTACAAGAGTGTAAATCAGTTATGCAAATGACTTAGCTGCCTGAAAGCAGCCATATTATAGCAATTCTTATTATAGAGAAAAACAAGTGTGATTGCTGCTGGACACAAAAACAAAATTTAGTTTTGGGAAATTTTGAAAAAATTTAATAAGGAGTAAATGTTTAAATTTTCAAACCTCTAGCTCTATTGGTGCGGCCTGTACACATGACACATACATAGCCAGCTAGAATCACTTAATAACTGAAAAACCAATGTTGACAGTTTTGGTTAACAGTTTCTGAAAATTGACGTGAATTTTCCAAAGTGCCTGAGCCAAGGCCTTTCCATGTGATTTTTCATGTGAGCTTATTTCAGATTTAGATGACAATGTTTAATTTAGTTGGTATATTTGGATTACCAAGGCTCCAGTTAGCTTCCCTCAACAGAAATATAGCAAATTGTGTGTGTGTGTGTGTGTGTGTATATATATATATATAATTGTGTGTGTGTGTAGAGTAGGCTTTGTGTCAAAAATCACTTAAGAAATAGGAATGAAACTATTGTGCAATTGATTACTTCATATCAGTGTATCCTACATCATTGTGAGGTTCTGTTTAACCCTGATTTTTGTTAATGGAAAAAAGTTCTAATTAAAAGCCCATCTGTTTTGTGGCATTTATTGTTCTTGACAGATATGTCTGTCTGGCTGCTAACTTGTTTGCTCTCAGCACATATTTGTACTGCCAATTTTAGACTGCTGGTCTCCAAAAAGAACCGACGCCTGGAAGCTGTTAACCTTACATATTTGTGCACTGTGAAGGATTAGCCTGAGAAATATGTTGAAGCATTGTATTTTCACCATGGGGTGTAGATTTTTGACCAAAAAGTACATTGCATTAGTTAGCACATTTTTGTCTTCTTTAAGCACATATGCAAAGGCAAAAGGGTGGGAGAGAATATTGCAATTGTATAAGTCGATGTAAGCAGATGTAGATAAGTAGTTGGTTACTGATATATAAATTCAGGATATGTAAGTTTACAATCAGGATATATGAATTCAGTTTACATTGAAGAATTTTTCAACTGATTTGATAGAAATGTATTGTATATTGTATAATCTGCAACCAAAAGATTAGAAAATGCAACCTAATTTTTAATATCTGATGTTATTTTGTTAAGAATAAATGAGAAATGTTGCCTTTTTCAATGGTGGCAATGAGAGTGAATTCCCTCTCTATTTGCAGTTTTTTTTTCCAGTTGGTTGTCCTTCTCTTCATCTTCAAAGGACACGGATCCATCGTCCTATGGACTTTTTCAGTGCCTCAACCCATCTGGAACAAGAAGGAAAGATATTTTAATGCAAGAACATAAAATTACAACACAGCATAAACATAAATATTAAATCTTAATAAGTTAAGAGAAAATAGCAGAGAAGCAGCAAGAGAGGAAGATAAAATGTTATAAAACCAAGAATAAAAAAAAAGAAAATAGAAACAAATGAAAAGTTATGGATGAAAGTATTAGTATTTCTGAAGCTTAACTTAGTATAGTACAAAACAAAATGGTTGTGAAATAGTGTTAAGAAGATTGTATCGTGCCTGACTTGAGAACCAGCATTCACAATCCCAGTTTATACCTGGGTTTGAACACTCACCTCTGGCATTGGTGGGAGATATGCAACTATCTAGGCCACAAGGTAGGCCCTATGATGATAATTGTATCAAACAAGACTTGTTTTTTGTAACATTTTCGATTTTTTATGTCACTTTTTTTTTTTCTCTGTTTCTACCTCTTTAAATATATATTCCTTTATATCCTTTCTTGACCGGAGCATTTTCCTGGAGGTTCTTTTAGAGAAAATGTCAGTATAATTTTGTATGATTTATGATTAATAGAATTATAATAGACTAAATTCCAACCCTTTCTTTCATTTAAAAAAAACTTTAATCACATGTCAATAATAGTACAAGGGCCACATAGGCATTATAATTCCATTGACCAATGGCAAGGGTGTCTTCTTAGTAAAGTTTGACCTTTTTTCCTGGAACAAAAAGTATATAGATATTTGAGCCAGGATTTTTAAGGCTCTTTACTGACCTAAAATTGGTAACTGAAAACAGAATAGGGTTAATATAGATGCCATATTTCCTTAATGCACAAGATGATGTCTCCTCTATATATGAATGAGCAATCACTGTGATTCTTATGACAGTATAGTAATCTTCGAAATGAGTGATTCTCCAAAATATATGAGAAGACTTGATGACAAAGTTAATTACACTTAGAAGGTAAGACCACAAGAAGTACTTTTAATTTTAATCTGGCCTTTCACCAAAAGACACATAAATAAAAGTAATGGAATACCAATGCCATAGACAATGACCTCATTTCATTCAGGAAAGTCCTACATTTCACTCAAATGTGAAGTTATGTGGCTGATGAACAAGCTCTGCCTGTCATAAATTCTGTGGCCCTTAATTCATCTTTACTGCAATTTTCCCAAATTCACCTGCTCTTCTGCCACTGGTTGCTAAATCTTAGAATTCAATGATCACTACTTTAGTTTATTTATTTATATATAAGGCCTATATGGGCATCTCATTATAAAATAGTCTCGTCAACATTAAAAAATACATTAAAAAAACATTACAATAATCACAGAACATGAAAACATTACACATTGCTATCAATAATGGAAAACACTTCATTTAGATAAATTCACGTGAATTAATTTAAAAAACTTTTACCAACCCAGCACCACCATATCACATATTGGCTTGTCATAGTTTAAAAGAAAAAAATAACATAAAAAAATTGGTTACTTTCTCTAAAATGCTTTTAAATGGTACTACTAAAGCCAAAAAATGACTAAGATAGATTTTCTAAAAAAACAAAAAATAAAAAAAATAAAAAAATGAGAAGTGTGTAGTCCTCGGTATATAAAAGTTGCAGGATGCAAATACTAGTGATGTTTATGCAGGTCTTGCTTTGATGTGAAATACACTAATTATAGAATAGTACAATGATTATGTTCTTAAAGTAAGTAACTTATTTTTGAAGAAGTTCCATTATTTTCTTTCCTTATAATTATACTGATTGGTCTGAAATAATCAGTGTTATGATAGATGCTTCCCTTGTGTATAGGAACATAAAAGATATTTGATTCTATGAATTTGCAATGTTTTATCCTGGATATGTAGCTGCTCTTTTCCCTTCTATAAGTACTGGTTAAACTTATCATTACATAGGCCTTTTGCTTTCCTTTATAGCTATTTTGTTTCTGGAAAAGACTAAATCTATTAAAAAAAAAATTTAAAAAAGATTTCATGTTCGTACTATTATATTAAATGCCAATCAGATGAAATTCATTTAAATAGACCAAAGTTGGTTACTCTCATTTTAAAAATCTATTAAAAACAAAATTTAAAAAAATAAACAAACCCAATCTTCATGAAATTAATGTTTAATTTGTTTGGACTTGAAAAATAAGTGTCAAACATTTTGTTCAGCGTACTTTTTATGAACACACCTCCTCTCTCCTACACATAATTTTATTTTTTAGTTTAAAATTAAAATAAAAAGCATCTAGGTTTGAGAAAACAAATAAAACAGGAAATATTTAGGATCAACTTATTTTTCCCATCTTTCATCAAGTGATCCTTTTAACAACACACATTACATTTATTAGCATCTGTTTAAATTTTAATGTAAAAACAAGGATCTAAAAAAAAAATCAAGCTTTTGTAAAATGATTCATATCTGATTGCTTTTGCAATTGGCAACTCATAAAATCAGACTATGAACACCATTATTACGATATTTAAATTTTAGATACTCTTAAAGATGTTTAATCTTTAAGAGAATCTAAAATTCAAATATCGTAATAATGCTTGAGATAAGAAAATAGCCTGATAAGAATTATATAACAATAATACTGTGAGAGTACATTCTTGGATCTTGACAAAGAATTTATCTTTGAAATTATGTTCTTATCAAATTAGGATTCTATCTTTTTAAAAAAACATATTTTTAGAGATTTGGGAATATTTTTTAGGCGCAAATGAGGAACTTCTGATCAATTAATTGGATTAATATCCAATTTAAATGTAACCTGACAGTGTGGAACGGAACAACATAGGCCTATAGTCAGTGTGATTAAACCTTTTGTGAATGATCTGCAAAATTTTTAATTCAATATCACGTGTGTATATATATATATATGTGTGTATATATATATGTGTGTGTATATATATATATATATCACATGAGAGGGAGAACCATAATTATAATTTATTTATATTATATACATTGGGATATTCATAGACAAAATTAAAATAGTATGATTACTTTAAACTCTTGAATTCACGTAAGAAAATTTAAATGTTGATATCAAAGGGAATAACCACTGATCAGCTACTCACTAGCAATGAAAAATGTAATTATTTACAAGTTCACAAAATAAAGAAAATTCGGTGAGATCCAGGACAGCCTTCAACATCTAAACCAAAGCAAATTTTTCTGGGGGAAAATGTTCTTCTGTGTTTGGAATTCAAAGGGGACTCTTTATTACAAATGGCTGGAACCTGGACAGATGGTACAGTGAGCAATTGGCTCATTTGAATGAAAAAGACTTTTTTCTGGGCAAGGAAGTTTACCAGTGATTTTTGCTGGATGACAACACAGCAAGCAGTCATGGAGCCAGGATGGGAAGTTCTTCCGCATGCGTATTCTCCAGACCTGTCACCTTTAGACTATCACTTATTTTACTCCATGCAAAACTCCCTGCCTGGTCAGCGGTTTGAACAAGTTTCCTAAAAAAATTCATTGAATCAAAACTAAAATTGTTCTTTTATGATGAAATACACAATTTACTCGGTGGTGTATGTTCATAGTGTCAACAAAAAAAAAAACCAAACTGCTGCAAACTTTTGCATCAGCTTAATATATAAACCACTTTAGAAAACCAAACTTTTCTACCTTGCACAGTTGTGGGCTAATCTGAGTAGCATCAGGCATCATTTATTTTGTTGTAAGATAGTTTAAAAATTATTAAAAACAATCGATCCATGAGTTAACCCCTTGAAATTTCTGTTTGCTATAAAATGGGTTTAGATGATTTATTCCACACCAACATGCTTTTCATACTCTGCATTAACTTCAGAAAGTTGGACGCAGTATATCATCCCCAAAAAATCAGGTTTATGATAAAAATAAATATTTAGAAAATGGACAACATTGCCTGTAACCAAAGTTAGGGGGGAAAAGATCTTGGTAAGAAAAAAAAACAACTTCTCCTGATTCCCTAATAGATTTACTTCTGTCTCTAACATATCCAAAAATTCTAAGTTAAAAATGTTCCATTCAAGAAACCAACAAATAGAAATAAAAAGCAGGAGAAAAAAAGAAAAAGATGCAAACTTTTTGTGACAAAGAAAGAAATGAGCAGCTGATAGTAATCCATATATTAGGGACATCAATGTCATGCTGCAGCATTATTATGACAGGCTGGCTATCAGGCCCTTATAGAGAACTGATTGCAGAAAGCCATGCCAGTCAATAGAATAAGCTCACAGCTCTAGAAGTGGCTGCTCTACTGACTACAGCAGATAAAGGCCGCAACCTTGATGTCATGCTCAAATTTCACAGACGAGTAATGCAATGCACCACAAGTTCACTGGTCCTGTGACCTAGTCCACTACGTTCTACTCTTTTCCCTCTAAGTATAGACAAAAAGAAATTTTGATATGAATAACAACGCAAGATGGCAGCAGGAGCCTTCAAAGTTCTACAGTTACCAGCTTCAGGAATAAAGTAAGGCATCGCATTATGGATGAGAGCTTTCTGAACCACCAAGATGTAGCATCATGGAACAAACATTCATGAGATTGGAAACAGATTGCAAGAAGAACTTGCCCTAGTTAAGTACTGAATAAAAGTTGTTTTTTTATTGAGACATCAGAGTACAAGAGGTTTTTGTTTTTTCAGATTTTGTATGGATTTTTTGTTTAGCTGACCATTGCAGTATATCTTTGCTCTTTCACTCTGTCTGACCATTTCTCTCATATCTACCTACGCCTACTTATGCAAGTTCAAATTTGATTCACAAAGCAGACCCTCCGGTTTCTATACAACTTTCCTACATTCAAACAATTAGCGCATCCATGTACTTATAAAATTGGCTATACTGACTCTTATCTATATCGATCTAGCACTGAACATGGATTTGAAAGACTTTAGAGATCAAAGTAGAGTTTTGTTTTTGCATACTTGATAGTGATATTAGATTTTTAAAAAACCTGCACTCAGTGGCAAATCTTTTAGAAAAAGTATTTAAGGATTGCTTGATTATTGTATTTTAATTCTGGATGAAATTAGATTGACACTGATTACAACATGTAGCTTTGATCCTAGTACCATAACAAAGTTATCTAATTTTCAAACTGAGATTCATTTTTTTTTCAGGTTAGAAGTTAAAAAATGCATAGTTTTGAATGCTCAAATATAATAAGTGATGTTGCCATTAAGTAGTGTGTCATTAGTTGTGGCAAATTGGATCAGTTCCTAAATTGATAAAAAGTTTGCTAGTAACCAGGTTTGTCTTAGGGTATTTTTTTCCAATTAAAACAACAAGTTCCTAGAAAAACATTGATTATCATGCAATGTGGTAATTATTCTTTTGGTAAGAAGTGCAGTTCTTTATATTTTTAATTTCACTGGAATTTGAAGACAAATGAATCTTATGTTTGTTCATATCAGCTCTTGAAATTCTATACTAATATTGGTTCCAAGAAACAAATGAGCACTGGAAAAACGATGAAAGATGGTAAGAGTACTGAGCATGATAGAGTAATGATTTAAGCAATCAGAAGTAAAGACATTGACTTGTAACAGTGTCATAACTTTATGACATCTGATAACCTGATCTAGCTTTTAAAGTAAACCATGGGGGTCAGACTGTAGGACTAGGACCTATATTAATCCTTGTTCTTACTTGAAACCTGATAACTCCTCAGTACTTCTTTGATATATTTTTGTGATTTGAAATACAAAGACATTCACCTAATTTTCTTAAATAGATTCTCAAAAACAATTAAATTAAAATCCCATTTTATATTAAACAGACAAGTTTCTTGGTTAAAAGATCCTGTAACTAATAAAGAATTTGTGTTGGCTGATTATACTTTTCTTGATTTGTTTTCAATTATACATGCAATAATTCTTGAGTAATGAGAGATGGGAACAGAAACAAGAGCTACAGTCACAATATTTCAGCTTTTGTACCCTTCAGCCTTCTGTCATAGTTGGTAACCATTTGCGAATTTCAAACCAAACCCTTTATTCAATCTGCAAGGGTATATTGTTCTCATTCTGCTGTCCATTCTAGAGGATATCTTTTATCAGTTAATTCTTCCTAGTAAATTTGTCATTGTAATGTCACTTGCCTGCCTCTTCCACTGAACCAGAGTATCTGATAAACGACAACGCGAGGACTAATTAACTGATATGAGATATCCTCTAGCATGGACAGCAGACTGAGAACAATCTACCTTTGTGGATTGAATAAAGGATTTGCCACAAAATTCCTAGAGGGTTACCAACTACTACAGACACCTGAAAAAGGCCAGATAGTACAACAGCTGAAACATTGGTCTAGTATCCTCACCTTAGTTATAGTCACAAGTAAATCAGTGTATAATGATGATAATTCCTTATCTCAGAAATTCAGACTGAAACAGGAGCTATTTATTTATCTGTTATCTCCACAGTGCAGTACAAAATGCTTTTCTCTAGCCTTTTAATTTGTAACTAGCTGTTTATATAACCTGTGATATCATGGCTAGCATTACAAAACCAATACATCAAAACTTTTATTTGCTCTAATAGTGACACAACAAATTCTGGCAGTAGGGAAATAAATGAAACAATGAGCACAGTTGTATTTTAACACCGACTACATGTGAACCATGTATATGTAGGCAAGGTCTTTAGCTTTTCACTGTCCACTTACTTTACTGCTACTCCACCACTCTCCTTCCTAGTTTAGTCATTTTCTGTACTGAAAATATATCTGGCAGGAGGGGAGGAAATGAGATGATTAAATATCAAATTTTACAATTTTTGGCCTAAGTTTTTATTTTCATGGGTTTTTATTTTTCTCATACAATGAGATATTTATGTACCTCAAGATATCATGGGTAGGATTTCATTCACTCCAATCATTACGTATATAGTGACATGGCAAAGTTTAGTACTAAGTGGGGGGGAAATGAAACGATAATTGTGCCTGTATTTTAGTGCTGACTGCATTTGAATGTGGTATATGGAGGCAGAATTTAACATTTTCTTATCAGTGTCCACTGATTTTTACCACTCCTCCACTTTAGTCATTTTCTGAATTAACAAACTAAATATTTTTAGCAGCACGTGGAAAACATTGATGATTAAAAACCAGATTTTTTAATATTTGCTGAAACATGATTTAAATCAAACTGCATTGTAAAAATTGTACAAATGAATGAAGTTTGATCCCCCCCTCACCAATATATATTCAATATATAACAAAACGATGAAAGTAATTTTTTTAATTGTACTTGATTGTTTCTGTTAGGCAGAAACTGTATTACTAAACTAGTTTTGATTTGAAACTAGAACATGAACCTTATATTAGCTTAGCCACAAGGTGAATGAGAATTCTATGTGGTTAAAAGCAGTTTTCATACTAAAAGTGCAGGTGTGGTATATGCTGTTATGGATTGACTGTTTTATGATTGTTTTTTTTTATATTGCATAACCATATCAAAATTTCATTGTGGAAATAGTCTAATGTAACAAAATAATTTTAAATCCTCACATTTTGACATAAAACGCAGAGAGAATTAAATCCTTTCATCTAAAAAAAAGTTGGTATTCTGTGTAGGATTACCATAACAATTAAGTAAAAGGAAGAGCAATTTAAAAAAGAAAGAAAGTATGCCAGCATCTTGAGTGGTTTTCTGCCATGAGCAATATGTCCAGGTATTGATGCCAGTCTTATGTGGCAGATCCAACAAGACCAGGAAGCATCCACCCAGGATAGAATTAAGCACAGGAAGTTGAAGCACAATCCTCAGCTGCTGGACTTTTTCACACAGGCAACGCAAGTTCTTGTTGGCATTTGATTGTTCAGACAAAGGAAATTAGCAAAAGTTTACAGACATTGTATCACACAGAAAAATGATTTTTACTCAGGAAGTGTTCCCACCGATAAATGCCCGAGTGAAAACAGCAATCCGTTGATAAGCATCAGCAAAATTCACAGCATGCTGTTTTCTTCTAGCAGGCAGCATTACAACAAAAGTCTGTGAATGCTCGCACATGAATTTGCTTTCCTGCTGAGAGGAAAAGAAACCAATGTTGTTGTTTTTGAGCGTCTGAAGACGTTTACAACAAACGGCCAGGAAAGAAATTCCACTTGAAATTAACAATGTTCTACTTCCTGAAAAGTTCAAAGGTACAGAAAGAAATCTTAGAACTGAAGTTGATGCAACTAACTTTCTACTGTGTCTAAATCCAATATGTCTAGATAATAACCAATGAAGGATTTTAACACTTAGATTCACACTTGAAACTGCTGTGGAACTCTTCAATGAATGGAATTTAAAAAAAAAAATGTAACTCTTTTGTTAATTGAATTAAAGAAAAAGAGAATTGGCAAAAAGTGCAGGGAAGTAACTTTAAGTTATTCCCCTTGATTTGATATTTAAATTCTCTGATATGAATTTAAGAGTTAAAACATACAATCCAGAAGTACAAGTGGTGAAGTTATTGATTTGAGAGAGCAGTAACATTTCTTTCACTTTGTTTTTTTTTTTTATAAAGTCAACCCTCAATTCTAAATGTCCTTCAGTGAAAGAACTGAAACACTTACGGGGAAAGAATAATAGCTTAAGATCTTAAGTACAATGTATGTATTTACCTACACAATGTGTATACATTTATAGATTCCATAACCTCAATGCAATAATTTAGGGGTGAAGTATTACCTGCTACTTTCTTCAAACAAACATTTTTGTGTTTAACTTGAAAATGTAACAAAGTATAAAGGAAAAATGTGCTTAGAAAAAAGAATTTATTTTAAAACTGTGTGAGTGTGTTGACATTACACGTTTGTGTAAATGATTTTAATTGACTTTATGTCAGGAGTAATTTTCAAATCTTTATCACAGAACTATTTAAATTTGCAAAATTTGAGTGACTTATATTAATTAATAAATCTTTTATTCAGCTAACTGTAATAAGGAGATAACAATGCAGAGTTTCTGTCACATATTCCTTTTGCTACCAGGGCAGGTTAAGATTGTTATAGGAGAGTTCTCATTCACCCACTCTTTTTCCTATCAAACATTGTGACATGCCAGCAACAAGATATCTTGTCAAGATATGTGATGATGGGACAGAGCATAGGGAGAAGTAGATACATGTCTTTCCTAAGGGTATTAGTGCAAAACGAACCTAAACAATCTCAACTAGAATTCTAACTCTGTTCACCAATTCTGTGTTCTGTGTCAATATCTGTTCTGCCACCCTGCACCAATTTTTGGAATAAATCAATGTTAAAATGCAATATGAATGTAAGTAGGTAGTCCAAACAGTCAGTTTTGGGAGCGAAAATGTCACAGTAATGCTAATTTTTCCCTGTTTTTTAAATGTTCATTCTCCATAATGTTGACTAATACAAAACTGTTATGCATGCCATAATAAAGAATGTCCAATTCTGAATCTGTTGGTGTCTCATTTGTCACCATTTGACTTAAAAGGAATTTTACAGCGAATTTTCAAATTTAATGTGTTTACAGTGCCCAAACTACGCTGTGACGTTTTTTTTTACTGTGGTTGTAATGAAAGGTGTCTATAAATAAATGATTGCTGACACCTCCTCTTTTGATGTATGTCTTTGGAACCAATATCACCTAGTAGAAAAATAAATATTCTTCAGTTTCGTATAAAATTTAAGTAAGTACACATATTAAAAAATGATGGCTTTTCAGTTTTATAGGGTGTTGAAAAGGCCATTTTTTGTAAGTGTTCAATTTGCAGCGAGTCCACAAATGAATAAATAATCATAATTAGTGAACTAATAGGGGTAGAGAGACAAATGAGGTATCAGAATGTTCAGAATAACAAGACCAATAAGGGGAAACAGGCATCAGATGTATCAGATCTTCCTGTAAAAACACATTGGAGTACCTAATGTAAGTGTTTTTTTTTGTTGTTTTTTTTCAGTTAGCATTCTTCTTGCAGTTAGCATTCTTCTTGCAGAGAGATTTTATTAAAATATGACTCTATCTAATGTATTTATACACACGTGTGTTTGTATATTTATATAGAAATACACACACGTACATAGTAATAGTTCTTTATGTGTCCGATTTAATCACAGTTCTAGTGTTAGTATGTATTCATAAAGATGGAAAATTTCAGGATCATGCCTTCTCTAAGTGCTTGTTTCCTTTTCTTATGTTGTTCCATCCATATAAGTGTTTATAGAAATAATTATTTACAGCTTGGAAACCTCTTGGAAATAGTGTTAGCATACATTACTCCTTGGAGTAAAATATGTAAGATAAATAAATTGACCCTGATGGATAAATAACACTGTCTCTAGTTGCAAAAGAAAATGTTCTTGGTATTAATCTTGATGCAAAAGAAATGTTCTTGGTCTTAGATTAGCTTGCAAGAAACCCTCAAATATTGTCAGCTAATTGTTTCAAATCTGAGAATAGACAATGGCAGTATTTCAAAATTAACACATTCATAAATATAGATATTTTGACAGACTGATACAGGAATTAGTCAAATATGCTATAATAACATTAGAATACCAAAAGGATAATTTGAATTATAGTCCAACGGAAACAAATGCAGTAAGGTTATTTTTCTGATGTATTTAATGGTAACTTATCATTAGGCCAAACTCAATCATACATATAACTCTATTCTGTCAGTAATACTTGCATTAATTCCTGACCACTAACAATACCTTTATTCCTGATGTTCAATGCATTTCTATAGCAAAATCATTAGCAATGCATTTACATTATAGTTATAATAGACCTATTTTGTCAGTATGAGATAACAATACAGCTTATTGTCTTAAAACAAATTTTAGCTCAAATAATTGCAGAATTATAAAATGACTAAAGCAAATTGGGTGAGTGGTGGTGTAATGGCAAAGTCTGTGGGCAGCAATAAGAAAAGCTGAAACCTTGCCTACATATACCAGGTGCAAAAGTAGTTGGCACAAAAATATAACCATGCATGATTATTGTTATTACTTAGGGTGAAATAATAAAGGTTTGACCATCACTTGGTAAAAAGGTAAGTATTAGAACTGTCAAGCAAAATGTTCAACATAGATAGCCAGCCAGAATCACTTAAAAACTGAAAGAACCTATCTATCTATATGTTGCATGTACAGGCAGCACCAGTGGAGCTTTGTGGCTGAAAATATAAACATTTACTCCTTATTATATCTAGAAAAAAACATTTACAATGAAATGTTATGCTAAATTGGTCCTTTAGTTTGTCTTTGTCTTGCAGTGTTCAGGCTTGTTTGTTTTTTTTAATTTGGACTTTTTTAGTGATCACTTCCCAACAAAAGGTGAGAGAAGTAATTTATTCATTGATCACCCCCCCCTTTCCAGTTTTTCAATTGATCACCTCCAACACAGCATGCTGCCAAAAGATATTGGTCACTATACTGACGGTTTCTATTGCATGACTAACTAGACCTGTGATTTCTCTTCTTTTTTTTTTTAAAGTGAAGATTATCTAAAAAGATAGCTGTTATAACCATCTGGAAATGATAAATCATAATTGCAAGTTTGGAAATCACTCAGATATAACATGACAGATATTTGTTTTTAGCTCTTGCTATGGTCATTTGTCTTGAGGCTATTTTGGTTAACAAGTAAAAAAAAAAAATTAAAAAAACAACAAACCCTTACAAATACTGGGTTTTCATCCTCTATACAGATCTGAAACAAGTAAATCAATTGTTTTATTATGAAGAATAAAAATAACCCAAACTCCACTTAACACAAAAACTGTCTGCAGAAAACCTAAAAAAGGGGTGTCAAAAGTTACTTGGACAGAAAAATATATTTACTTGCCTTACTCTGTCGGTGTCACATGAAAATGTTACGTGATGATTTTATGTAGATTTATAATAAAAGATATATGAGACAAGTGTTTGCATTCCTTCTACAACTCTCATACTCTTTTACATAACCACTGGCCAGTTTCACTTGTCTATCCCAATTTGGACTGACCACTTTGGCTTTTGTTGGTTCTTTACTCACTCACTGATACCATTCTCTTGATGACTCAGACCAATTCCTGACACTGACCATTTTTAGAGAGTCAATAACAACACAGAAACACATTCAACTGATCAAACTTGAGAATCAGTTCAAAGTTCAAATTAAGCAGCGCAATTCATTTTCTTTCATAAGAAGTAATGAAATTTTAACTCTTTCTAACTTATCTTCCTTGGAATTCACTTGAATTATTTCTGACCAAGCACAATTCTTTTTAGCTTTTTATTGCACACTTTTCCCAGAATAGATCCATCCCTGTTGTGCATATCATCATAAAAATCCTTAATCATATTTAGCAGCAGGTTTTAGATAAACAAAAGAAATAAGAAAAGCAGTATCTGTTTTTGAATGGGTAACTCTAATTGCTTTATAATTCTGATGTACAAATAATCTTTTCTCTAAGTCCCCACTTTAATGGTTCATTGTGCTCTAAGCTGAAACCTGAAAAGCAAATGACACCGCAGTTAATATTTTCATGTTGGCGCAAAGTAAAAAAAAAAGTCTTTTGACTATAGGGCTGATTTTCTGATGATGAGGAATCCATCGGTAAAGTTATCCAAATTAGTTGATAGGTAAGCTCCCATGGAAAGTGGTTAGAATCTTTGCTTTTTTAAAGAACAAAGTCAGCTTTTGAACAGTGGCAGTAAGAATAAATCTATCATTTGCCATAGTAATAAAAAAAACAAAAAAACAATTCTTTCCAGCTTAATCACCGAGGGATGACTTTATGTTCGTTTTCTTGCCTTCCTTTTTATTCAGTTTTTCCTACCCTCTACTGGGGGGGGGGAAGGAGAGGGGGACTGATTCCCTTTTTTTGTCCTTGCTGACCTCCCTTCATTACTTTTTGCATGAGAGGTTTTTATTCTTCTTCCTTTATTGCAAGCAGAATCATTGTATTTAAATGCTGCATGCTGGTATTTGTTTGTTTCATCCATTGTATTGTGATTAGTGGTTCCTATCTTGATTTTTAGTCTT
>VCCN01005798.1:7399072-7421590 GCA_006491835.1 Architeuthis dux
TAATGACATTTTTAATAAACAATACATATGTACCCATGAGGGGGAAATATATATTGGGTACATAAAGTATAAAAATATTAGTATGTGTGCTCTCACACATTTTTCTACTTTTTCACTACCTTTCCTTTATTTTCTTTCTCTTGTAGTCCCCCTCGCCAGATTGTACTTCTCTATCTCTGTCACACATGTTTCCCACCAGGTAGAGCAGTCTGGCTTTACTGCTGATGCCTGTATAGCAAAAATCATTTTGGAAAAGATCCCAAAGTAACGTATGGCTTTCAGTTTATGAATAACTAGCAGGTGACAGACGTCACATGTATGCAAGACGCTATATTCTATGTTTTAGTAAAATCATTTGATGGATGCCTTCGCAGCTTTGTAAATACGGATTGCTATCTGTTAAAGAGAAACTGAGAGGAATAGAAGAATGTTATGGTGTCTAATAGTATGTCTTCATTCAAATTCTATGATAAAATTAAGAAACACATCTGGTTAGTCACTCAATAGAAATCATCATGTGACCAATGTCTTTTAGCAGCATGTCGTATTGGGGGTGATCAATTAAAAAGTTGGAATAAAGGGTGATCAATGAATAAATTACTTCTCTTGCCTTTTGTTGGGCAGTGATCACCAAAAAGTCTGAATTTTCAAAAAAAAACAAGCGTGAAAGTGGGACACAGACTGAGGGTCTAATTTAGTATAAACTTACATTGTAAATTGACCTCCACACAAAAAACCCAAAACAAACTTATTTGGGGAATTTAAAAAAAAAAAAAACGCCTTTTTCTAGACATAATAGGGAATACATGTTTAAAACATGCAGCCCTCTAGCTCCATTGGTATGGCCTGTACACATGATAGATAGCAAGCCAGCCAGAACCACTTAAAAACTGAATAAACCTATGTTGACAGTTTTGGTTGATGGTTTCTAAAAAGGTTAAAGAATGTTTCATTACGGATATCTAAACAATTTACGTATTGCAAATTTTATAAGTGTGTTTATCCTCACAGAATGATTCTTTGGGACTTGCATCTTCATCTTGGTTGTTTTTATTGGGACATGGCCAAAGTGGATAACTGTTGGTTTTGTTTCTTGGAAGTTCAATCCAGAACATTGCAAGTGTTCATCAGTTCAGTGCCGAAAGCTTTACACAAGGAGAAAGGTGACAATAATGAAGTTTGAAACCCTAGGAAGGGTTCAGGGAATGCTAAATAATAATCAAGGATTGAGAATAGCCTTCTGGATAGAATCATAGATGAAAGAATCCTACTACATAGGTAAGTCAATAAGTTTGTAGCCTAATGATGAAAGAAAGCATTTATTTGACACAAAAAATATTAATTTTTCATACATAATCTGTAAATGTATTTAACCCAATGCTTCTCTATTATTCACGTAGATCAAACATTATACAGTGAAAATTTTGGATAAAAATTCAGCTAATAACTGTGTCCAGCTATAGACTTATTGATCCACCTTTGTTGGTAGTCAACAATACAGCAAGGAATGAATGAGATGCTGCCTGAAAGAATAGAGCTGAGAACTTGTGTAATCATGACAGCTTTAGTAGCCTAACCGGTTAAAGCATTGTCTATGAAAGACAAGCTTCTAAGGTATGGGATGAAATTTTGTCTAGTCTGAAGCTAGTTTCTTATTCCAAATTTCCGGAAAATAATTTCATATTGAAAAAATAAATTTAATGTTGGTTATATCATCAATTGCATTGGATTGTTGCTTTGTTCAGCTATGTTAACAACATATTTTCTAAACCAACTCCCCAAGAGCCTGTAAATTTTGAGGATAGGTACTGAGTGCCAATATGGCTGCCTCACACTTTGAAAGTTCTGGGTTCGATTCCCGGTCTGAGCGAGGAGTGTGGAAAACTCATCATTAGGACAAATTTCCCTGTGCATTCAGCAGCTAATTGAGTACACTGTGTGATTAGGGTGGACGTATCCTTTTGGTGGACTAAAAAACTTGTAAGAATAAAGTCCTGGTCTTGACCAGACTTGAAACTCAGCAAGCTGACGCATGCAACAGAAACCGTGATTTCGTCACCAGCCGTATACTCCATTTGGGAGTTGTCTCTTAATTAAGAGATGGACGCTTTATTTACTTTTACTTACTACTGGGTGCCAATCTAGTCAAATGAGTGATTACTTTAGAAAAGACACTCAATCTTTTTGGTTTGTATTTAAATACTTTCAAGAATGTGTTTAAACTTTCTAGAAAATTCATGCTACACAATCTTCTTACCTATTGCATAAAAATCTTGGTCTCTATGTTGACTCAAAAAGGGAGTGATAAGTAAAATGATACCAGGAAGAAGTATGTCCTTTGATCACATTTTAATCTATTCTTCTTGTATTATTCATTCAAACAAGCTCATCTGATATGCCCAGTAATGATTAGTCATTGTGCGTGTGTGCACTTGATAAGCAAAATCAACTGACCGACTGACTTTTGCCTCTTGAATGATTTCTAACATTTCCTTAACCTCTTTCAAGCTCTGTGAATCGGTCGCTTCACAAGTCTCTCTGCCCTGAATATTTTGAAGTTCGCTTCAAAGAAAAGACATTTCCAAGCCATTAGATTTTTCTTTGGGTAACCCTTTCTGAGATTAAAGGCAAAGCAAAATGAAAAAGTAACACGCAGAAATTCACCGTTGTTTTTGATGGAATGATGAAACGGAGAGCAAAGTCCATATTTGAGAGAGCAGTAAAATGAATAATTTTCTGATATGCCAACACCTATGTGCGTGATTAATCTCCACAAATTCTAGTTTCCATGAAGAAAGTAAACCTTTTGTTGCTGCTGTTGTTTCTTGAGATAAATCTTGAGGTAATTTGGCCAGGGAACAAGTTAACGAAATGGATAAAACAAAGCTTAAATCCGTCTTCTTAGGCCCGGCAGCACCAATTTCACAAGATCAGTGGCAACAACCAAGGTTACAATTTTACCTATTACTGAGCTAAATGTGGAGTTTAGATGGCGGTTATAAAGCGGAAGAATTCTTCTCCACTTGCTAGCAAGAATTTTAGTTGTATAAATATATATTGTATATATGCATGTTTTCATGCAACAGCATTCTAGCTTTAGGAATGAAATCTGGCAAATTATGGATGCTTTCTCTGTATACTTAGAGATTTTTTTATTGGCTGTATATGTTTATAGCTAAAAAAAAGCCAAAACATTTTTTATGATTCCTATATTACATACTCCTAATTTATAAAACAAAGAAAAATGCTTCAAAATGAAACGTTGGGTTGAAAAAAATGATCTGGCAAATAGTTAAAAACCTTTCTTTTTTTAAAACATTTTTTTTCAGAAAATGTACACCCCAATTTTCTGTGTAATAGCTGATATAAACAGAAGTGAATTTTCCTTAATATGAGGCTTATAAGTTATAGAAACTTGAAAAGATTCAGAGACTTGGGCTATTTTTTCAATCATTGTTTGAACCATTAAGCTTAAAAATGTCTAACATTTCTCAATATGGACAAATGGCTAACTTTTATTCTTTTTATGCTAACTTTCATTGCAGACATTCTGCTCATAATGTCTACCATGAGACATTCCATTATTAGAAAGTATTCTCAAATTGTAAACTTGTTTCAAAAGCAGTGACAGTCGTTCTATAGTGTCACATGGCCATTAGAAATTGTGGGCGTCTTTGTGGATTTTGGTTGAATGCCTTTGCCAACCCCAGCCTCTTCACAATCTGATCAGCCACCAGCCTCTAGATCAAACTGTCAACTGACAAGTGCTGTCAAAATGCTGTATGAAAATGAATCGGCCCAGTGAGTTTCATCCCTGAAACCAGAGTCGTGGCTAGAGTAGATCTTCCAGGGAACATTCGTCTCCTGATCACAGAAAGAATAGGTTAAAAATCAATACCTTACAGTCAGCACACTGATTGGTAATGGCAAACTTGACATACACTTTTCTTTCTTGTTGCATTAGGGGATCCTTTGTTTGAACATATTAGCCATGTACAGCAGGAAATTTCCTTGCAAGCTCTCATTTTCAGAGTCGGTTGAAATGAATTGTGTGCTTTTATACTAGTTGTCTTCCAGCAGTGACACTTTAGATGTGGTGGTTAGCACAGTCTCAATCTCTGTGCTGCCAAACCAGTAATGTGAAAGAGTGGGGGGGGGATCCATAGAATCAGCACCCACGGCCCCCATGGCAGACGGCTTAGTAATGGCTCTGACGACGACACTACAGAGCGGCTGAATATGCCTCGTCTCTAAGACTGAAGTCAGGTTCTGCTGACTGTGAAATATTCAAATGAGATGCAGAAAGCACTGGAAATGGAAGCCAAGGTGATGGGAATGGATGTTGCAGACTGAGCAGGCCAGGGCGTGTGTCAGTGTCTGTGACAATGAGGCTGCCAGAGATGCTGTAGTCATAACAGGGAAGTTTCTGGGGTTGAAATTCTACATTGGAAGATTTCCTTTACAGTCGGCTTATGAGTGTTTACAGCCAGCTGTAAAGCTATACTGGTGTCAGTGGGGAGGAAATGAAGAGATAAAGAAAATATCAAAAAGAAAAGACAAAAGAGGAACTCCAAGAACTAACAGTCTATAGCTTACCCAAGAGATATGATATGGAAACTGTCACAAATATTTCCATCTGAGTTGAGATCAGGTGGGCTTCCCCCAACAATAAAATACTTTTTTCTTTTCCTTTTTTGCTACACATTATCTTTTTTAGCTTTTTGTTGATATTTTACCATGGCTGGTACAAGTGGCACATTTTGCTGCAGGATTATTTCAGTGAGTGTGCTTTTGACACAGAAAGACTTCATAGCAGCTGTACAGGTGTTTCAAATGAATGAAAACTGGTCCACAGGAAGAACAGTGTGTGCCTTAATCTATACTAGTCTTGCTTGCAATTTCCATCTGTATAGTTACTTATACACATACACATATACACACAGTGGTATCTTCTTCCTGCAGTCGAGGGAAATGAATACCCTTGTTCTGTATTTAACAAGTACAAACAGCCATTATAATAGTGTCTACTCTACACATGGCTCACATAGTTCATCAAGCATAACAAGACATTGATAATGTATGTATGTTTGCATGTGTATGTATTTATATACACAAATACCTTCCTATGTACATATTTGTAAATCCACACCTATATATTTACAGGTGCAAATGCACACAAAAACTCATATTCATGTACAAAAATGGAAATACAAAAATATAGCTGGTAGATCTGTCCAAGATTGGGTTTGCTTTTTGTGTTTTGTACAAAACATGGTGATTTTCTTGTCTGGTTTCTTTGACAGGTAGAAAGCTTAGCCACTTCAAAGTGTATCAAAAGTGGTGAAAGCAAAATATATATACATACACACACAAATATATATTTATGTATACATGTGCTTAATTATGTTATCTAAGACTGTAAAGACAAGAAATACACCATTTATGAATGTGTTACACAACTATGATTATAGTAATGTTATTCTTAAAAATGTTCATATTTACTTTTCAGTAAATACCTGCTGGTAGGTGCCGATGAACACCTCTACAATAAATTTAACACTTCTGATATCGAATCAGTAAAAAAACTATCTTTTCAGTCAGTCAGTATATTTGTCTGATTGTGCAACATTGGTCCAGTAAAGTTTTAGAGCACAATTTAACTGGTTTGTAATTATATTGCTAATAAAAAAAAGTACATCATTTGCTTCACACTTCCAACAGTTCTCCTCTAATATAAATGGAAAAGAGTTTTGTAAAATCTAGTCTATGGAATTTATGTAATATTGTAGTTGGAGAATTGCTCCTAACAGGAATGGTAGTGGAATGGACACACATTTTAGACTCTATATTCAGAACTTTTGTTATTGTTTATTTAACAAGTGATATCACCAATAGGATATATTGAACAAATATGTCAAAACTTTCATTTACTCTTATGATTATATATGTAGTGACATAGTAAATATTAAAAACATATATAGGAAATAAGATGTCGATATTTCCATAGTACATATAAGAGATATAACATAAATTTAAAAAGTTGATCATTTAATATTTATCTATCTTTTGCTAGAAAACCTGTCTAAAATATCAACTTTAGAGATGTGCCTGTACAGTACAATGGGTACATTTCAACTCCCCATCCCTTACAGAAGAATTTGTAATCGCCCAGTCTTGATGAGTGTTGATCTTTGGGTAAAAATAGGTGAAGGTTGTTCACAGGGCAATGACTGAATTAAACTCACCTTAATATTAGCATGTTCAATTTTATGATTTAACCACTGAAATTTGCAATGTTTTTACTTGAAATTTGTTTGAGCAAGTTTTAGCCCTCAATCTGTGCACTTAAAATTAGGATGAAATGGATTGAGTGATCAGGAATTAAAGCATGCATTGCTAATGGTTTTACTATAGAAAGTAGTACACACAATTTTACTGTGACAATCCTTTCCTTTCTAATTTTCAATACATTTTTAGTGGTCAGAAATTGAAGCAGATGTTATTGACAGAATAAAGCTATTATGTGTAAAATGTAAATGTATTGTTAATGATTTTACTAAAAAAGGTAGTGAAAATAATTTTAATCTAGAAATGTATTAAAAATCAGGATAAAAGGGATAGTCAGGGGGTCAGGAATTAATTTTTTTAAAGCATTACTGACAGAGTAGGGCTATTATGTGTATAATTATCAAAAATAGAATGAAATCTGGAAGCAAACCAAGCTTGAAGAATTCCCTTATTGCTCTTATAAACGGAAATCTTTTTTTTAAATTGTCAGAATTGATTTATATTAACACTTAAATTAATGTTAAAAAACTTAAATCAAGGGGAATAAGTTCTGATCAGTTACTTCCCTTGCACTTTTAGATAAATTAAAAAAAATGTTTTTATTCAATTCACAAGAGTTCCATTTTCTGAAGAAAAAAAATTCTATTCATTGAAGAGTTCCACCGTGTTTAGGAGCAGTTTCAAACAGTTCATGAATTTAAGAGTTAAGGCATGATATTTTCTATCTTCTGAAAGAACACTGTAAAATAAACATTTCATTTCTGCACTAAATCTAAATCTAACATTTAATAAACTTTTAACAATAACAAAAATCATTTATATTTTAGAGCTGGTGCCACTAACTTGGGTCTAATGCAAAACCTTATTTAGACAAGCTGAACATTTTCATAGCATATATTGAATGACTTGAATGCATCTTGATTCATAATTCTAAAAACATTTTAAAAAATTTTTTAACTAGCCTTTCTTGTGTTTAGTTGTTCATTGCAAATGAAACCTTAAAGTTATTTATTGGTCTGGATTTTTTCACTGGCCATAGAATAAAATGAACATTCAACATCCAGTCAAGACTTTAAAAACCGCTAGTATTTTCTGAGATTAGGCACATAGCAAGAATTACACTTAGATGGAATCATTTTTAACATTTCACAATCTTTGAATAAACAGAGGCCTTTGGAAAAGATCAGATATTTTTAAAAGAATCAGCTTGTGTTAAAGCCTCTGTAATTCAAATTTAATTTAATTCATTTAATTTCAAGTGGGTGAAACCATAATTCAAAACGTAAAACTTCTGAAAATTAGGTTGTGCTGTATTGCAAATGAAATTTAATTATGAAAGCCGACTGTCAGGTTTCTTGTTGACCACCCAGTCTTATCCCCAGTTGACCAAGTAAGAGTACAGGAGGACCTAGATAAATTAATGCTATGGTCAAGAGAATGGTTATTAGCTTTTAATGAAGATAAATGTAAGGTGTTACATATAGGAAATAGAAATCTGTGTTACGATTACTGTATGAACGGAAATATACTAGATATTGTAAATGATGAAAAGGATCTTGGTATCATAGTAACTAATTCCCCAGGTGTATTGCCAGTGCTGCAGCTAAGACGAATAGGGTACTAGGACTGATTAAGCATACCTTTTTGTATATAGACAAGGACTCCTTTTTTTATACTATATAAGACGTATGTCCGTCCACACCTAGAGTACTGTGCACAGTCCAGGTCACTGTACTTGGAGAGAGATAAAAATCTTTTAGAAAAGGTCCAGAGACGAGCGACTAAGTTAGTACTGGAATTAAAAAGTATGAGTTATGAAGATAGGCTAAAAGTGTTAGGGATAACATCATTAGAAAATAGGAGAGATCGGGGAGACTTAATAGAAATGTTTAAGGTTATACATGGTTTAGAAGTAGTAAACCCTGATGTATTTTTTACTAGAAGGGGGTACAAGGGACCGAGAGGTCACACCTATACGGTAGAAACAAATAGAAGTAGATTGAATACCAGAAAATTCTTTTTTAGCAATAGAGTGGCAGGACTTTGGAATAGATTACTGTAATATGTAGTGCTATCAACAGATGTAAATGATTTTAAGAAGAATTATGATGTTTATTACACCATCGCAAAGGTTTAAGGCCCAAGACATTGTGTAAATATGATTGTTATAATGTGTGCTTGTATATACAAATTGTATACTTTTTTTCACACTAATATAAAATGTTAAAATGTGCTCAGTTATGAGAGTTTAGATTGAGACTTTGTCACACATCTAATGTACAGGAGCTTAATTTTAAAAACTAAAACTTGAAGTTAATTCTTCCTGCTTTGGAAATTGATTCTTGAAAATATTTTTAGTATAATTAGCAATATCAAAACTGTTCATAAAACTGTTTTTTGGGTGTTTTTTTTTCTAATTAAAAAAGAAAAGAGAAAATCCTGCTTATTTCCTTTCTAAAAAAAAACAAGTTTTTAATTAACCATAATTAATTTTGTAATTATTGAAATATCAATTTCAGGGCACAGTCAAGTGACAAAAAGTAGGGATTATGTGTGGAACTATTATGAAGATAATTGATTCAAACACATCATAAAATGTCTTTTGATTTCTAAATAGCTTTAATGTCCAATTTTTACTGGAGAAACAATGCTGATCTCCTAGACAATCATAAGGAAACTATAATTGCTTGATTGTTATATTTTCGTCTGCTTTACAGATTGTACGAATACAAAATCCCTATCCAGTTTTCCATAAAATAACATTTGCTCGACATTTATATAAGATCAAAGAGAATATACTGCAATATTTTGACTAAATATAGATTAATACTAAGAGTAACAATGTTTTTTTTTATTCTCTAAAATATATAAAAAATAATCTATAATTAATTGTTAACCATAGTGAGTTTTTTTTGTTCTGTGGCATCGTCAAATAAATGACTTTAGCTGATTTTCTTATTCTAGTTTGTCACTACATCAAAATCGATTATATGAAAATGTAAAATATGAGCTATTCTGTATGTATATTGTTTTAGATTGAATTTTTTAAAATCATTACTTTCCTATTCTGGTCATAATTCTCTCTTAACCGACTAGATGTAAAAATAATTATCCTTTGCTGCTGAAGAAAATATTTATTCAAATTACAATTTGGTAGTTTTTGAGCAAATTTATAGAATTGCTTGATATGCAGTAATTTTTTTAACATTACCATAATTAGATCAAACTATAAATTAATACATATATTGCTTACTTATATGCTTTCAAACAATTGTGATGATTTTAACAGTGGCATCTTTCATTTCGAAAGTTTTCCATCAACCAATTAGCCATTAATGAGAAAATACCAATTAGCATTCTGTTATTTTTATCTGCCAATGGCATTTGTTTATGAATCGAGATCTTTTTTCAAATATATTGGAGCATGAGTTAACTCTTAAATTCATACAAAGAAAATAGAATGTCAATTTCAAGGGAAATAGCTTCTGATTAAAATGACCCCCCCCCCCTTTTGAACATTTGGTAAATTTTTAAAAAGAAATTTTAAAATTCAATTCAGAGAAGTGTTCCACTGTCAATTATAAACAGTTTCAAGCAGTTTATGAATCATGATTTCACCTTTGGCTCCTGTGTCCAAACAAAGGTCATTATGCAATACTCAAAAACAAAAATATCAATCTATCTGGAGGTACTGAGTAACCTTTATCAGTACAGTAAACAGAATTTGCAAACCAAGTCTGAATTCCTGCTAAAACTGTTTATTCTTACTTTGCACCTATGTCTTTGGGAAATGCATGAATCCACTTCTCCCTGCACTGCCCCATCAAAGATATCTTATAAAGTGTCTTGTTGTTGGCATGCCATGATAGTTGATGGAGAAGAGTGGATGGGTGAGTGAGCGAGCACATGGACAAATCATTCTCTTTACCTTACCTACCCAAGAAGTAGCAACAAAAACGCTATTACTCTAATAGTCAACTTTGATACGGTCTAATCATATACATAAAGCAGCTAAGAGAGTTCACAATACTTCTACCAGCAATCAAAAAATATAGTTAAATTACAAGCAATGTCCTGAAAACAAATATCCAACTGTAAAATTTTACAATTCAATCACTACCAAACACCTTGTTCATCAAACGATTTGTAAGAGATATATGATGAGCTCCAAAAAATAAGAAAAACATTCTAGTATACAAGCAATACTTGATTGATAAATAAGACAGCATGGTTAATTTTGTTAATATTTTAATGTATATTTGCAGCATCTTCAAAATTTGTGTGAGAAGGCATTTCATCCTGGTTCTAAAGAATATTTCCTGATATCTCCATGTTTGTGTATTTCATCAACAGTATACAAGTCACATGATTCTCATGTCTTTTGTATCATGTCTTTTGTATTATGTGTTTTGTCATAACCAAATGCAAAAAATTGTTTGGCTGTAGAAATAAAACTGGACATTTGTGGTCAATTGTGTATTAAGGAAACAAAAGAATAACGTCTCTATTGATTAGTTACTATATATATTTATACTAATACTATTTTTATGTATGGGGATAGAGTATAAAACTAAAAGGTTAGTTGAAAAGGCACTATCACCAATATTTTCCAAGTTTTTACTTGTGAAAATTGTTTACTCATAACTTTTTCAATTTTACATTCTCTGCAGAAGTTTTCAAGTTTGTTAAGTAACTAAGTGCCTTGTGTCTTGCTGGACATTTTCACTAAAACCAATTATTTTCAAACAAACAATCAGTAAATTGCAAGTCTATCACTGTTTCTATTCTGGTATAGTTGCTCAGTTTTGAATTTCAACAATTAGGAATTTTCTCATCAAGACCTCTGCATACTCTTCACAGGTAACAGCTTTCTTTCCGTCAGCTATTAAACTGAACATTTAACTTGTTATCCATTATGTTTATCAAACTGTAGTAGAGAAAACTGAGTAATTAGAGAAAACAAAGCAAAACTATTTCTTTTAAACATTGTTTTTTTTTCTTTCTCAAATGCTGGAATCAATTAGCACAAAATGATTAGGCAGTTACATAGTGGTGATGAGTTCCGTGCAATTCTTCATTTTATTGCTTTCTCTTTGATATTCATGTGACAAATTTTCAAAAGTCAATACGCAGAGGTGATGAGTTTATTCAACTGGTATCTAAACAATCTGTTGTGCATGTTTATATGTATGAATGTGTAATTCACTAAACAGCATTGAAATAATTAAAATGCAACACATCTTCTTTAACCAATTGTTAGAATCAAACATCAACACCCTGGAAGTCTGACAGGGAAGTGTTTAACAACACATTCTACTTACAGACTGGAGATATATTGAACCAGATGCTCTCTCATTACTTTTTAAAAGTAACATATTAAGATGAGGTTTTCACCTGTATTCTAACACATGTCTCTGGATTTAATGAGAAACAGATCAATTACATTACTGAATGAGCTTAATTTACCTCTCCCAATGAAGTTGGAAGAGGTATATGTATTCACTTGTCTGTCTGTTCACACAATATCTCAAAGTTCTCAATGAAACTTTCAGGAAAGGTGGGCCTTTAGCTAAGGAAGAATGATTAAATTTTGGGGTGGATCCAGGGATTTTTTTACATTACCTCCCCAACATTGTAGCTATATATATGAACTGATTTTCATTCAGTTCTCAGTGACAATGGCATTGGCAAATGTCTGCGCTCTCAAAGTGCTTTCTAGTTATCTATGCTATAAGGCATCATGGATTATTTCTTTAATCTTTGATTTTGTTATGCCCCCCCCCTTTATTCTCAGTTTTATTGATGTCTTGATATTAATCTATCAACATATACACCTTTATAAATCCTCTGCACTGCTACATTATCATCTAAGGGTTGAAACTCTAGCCCAAATGTATATTACAACTATTTATACACATTTCTATTCTTTGGCATCGCACTGGGTAGATCTGAGTATTGAAGATATTAAGTCGATCGAGCGACTATAGTATGGCGTGCTAAAAAGGTTCAAATGGGATGGCTAAAGGATGAAGGTGTTTAAACAGTGTATGTAGGTGTTCCAGCTGAATAATGAGATGATGATGCTTAGTTTTAATAAAAGGCTTTAGGTAGAGCAATAGAAACTGTTCAGCAAAGACTTGAAGATAGATTTTGATAAGTATGTCAAGTGACAGTTAATTAACAAGTGAATCAATTATGAGAGTTGCTTGCTAGGATCACTAAATGCTTTTCTTAAATTTCTTTGTATTTTACGAGCTTGTAAAATGTACACAAGTACTTGATGTACTGGGAGAGAAACATTCCGTCACTCGACTATGTAGAATACTTTCATTTTTCTATAATGCTCTTATGTCTATAGACAAGTGTTCATTCATGTAATTTGCATTCAATGTGGCTGTCAATGGATGTTTATTGATTAAGAAAAGTATTGAAAGATTTGTAAGTTGGCAATTTGCACAGAGTAACACAATTTTTAATTCTATATTAAAAAGTAAATATCGATTAAGAAAAAGAAAAGATGTACCTCCCCCCCGCCTCCTCCTTTGTATTATTCAAAGCAGACAAGAGAAAAGTGAGCATTTATGCAGCTATTTGGGAGATTATTACCCTTATGATTTTCTTAGAAAAATTTCAAAGAATAAAAGGAACCAATAAAAAATGGTCTGGAAGTTGGCAAGACAATGGAAAAATTATATTGTCAAAATCCAGTACAAGTTGGGGTTGACTTTGTTCTTCTTGTTATGGGGGGGAAACAATCCTCACCTAATTTAGGGGAGAAAACTCTTCACTGTTTGTCTAACCCATCACATTATACCAAACCGATATATAAAATTAACATTTCCCTACTGTGATTTGAAATCACGACCAAGTGATTGGTAGGCAGCTCTCTTACCAACTGAGCCAAACTGACAAGTCTTAAATACCTACAATTTATTATATATACAATACAAAAGTTGCAGTAATCATCTTTAGTTGTAGGATTGAACATTGCTGTTTTTGAAAATGTTTGGCTGATTGCAAGAGGAAAATGTTTGAAACAAGACTTGATGTAATCATTAGCATCATCAACCAGGTAAATTCTCCCCATGCAAATTTCACCAAAGGTAAATTTCACCACAGTAAATTCCCTCTTCAAACCTTTACATAAAATAAATTTTAAAAAAAATGCCAATTAAAATATTAACTTGGTAATATCCTCATAGTGGGTGGCGGGAGACAACATTTTTCATTAAAAATATGATTGAAAATATTGTATTCTAATCTAAACTTGTTTTTTATAGCCACTACCAATTGATTAAATAATTCTTGAGCATTTCTTGTTAATTTATTATAAAATCTTAAGTCAAAATCAGCAATCCATCTCGATAATTTGTTTTCTTGGATGTTCAAAGGAATGAATTCCATAAGCAACCACCAAATCTTTCAATATTGTTTGTATACCCTAACCCCTGTAGGGGGAATTTACTGTGATGAAATTTACCATGGTGAAATTTGCATGGGAGAATTTTTCACCATGGTAAAATTAACCAGTCACCCATCAACCTTCTACTGGATCATATCAGAAGTGCAAGGGAAAAAGTAGTACAGTCGTATGTTGATTTACGCCTGACTGACTAACGTCCGATTGCAAATACGTTCTCATGAGAGCTTAAAGCCCATTAGCAGCAGATGCAGTTCTATAACTCAATGAGAATGACGGAAATCTCTGTCATGTTATTGTTAGTCTGCTAAAAAGAGCACAGTGTATATGTCATGTTTGTTTCAAGTTCTCCAGATAGAGGTGGAATAGAAGACACCTTGCAGGGTTTAGTTAATGACTGTGGAAGAAATGTAATGGATGACATTTGCTCCTTTCTCTTTTGAAAGTGAAAAGCAAAAAGCAGATCCAAACTGGGAAGATATGCCAATCACAGTCTCTTATTCACCTAACAGTACGTCACTTTCCAAACCCTTTAATGGTCAATGCCCAGATTGCGTCCATACTACCAGAATGTAATCTGAACACATGTCCATGTGTGGCTGTAATGAGGACAAACTTTTAGAAAGAAATGCCATTAGCTCAATTGTATTGTTGATATTTGTCATTTGCAGGAAAATACTGCATTCTTAATTGAATCGAATCCTTTTTGTGTCGTAGCAAACTTTCCTCCAGTCATTCATTTGTCAAGTTATATCAATTACAATTGCAAGGTGGCTTGTTGCGTGTTTTCTTTTCTACCAGGAAGTAGAAAGTACAGTGGATGACAAATAGTAGAGATAATATTAAGTAGTATATATGGCAAGTGTCAAAACTAGCTACATTTTCACTAAGGATGTTCCTCATCTCTCGATTGCAATGAAAGCGACACAGGCAGTCTAGAAAGAATCTGTGCCATACACTATATTTACATGGAGAATAAATTTAAGTATAGTTCTACTACAGCTGTGACAAACGTAGTCAATAGCAAAGCAACACGTGGCTGCGAAACACCCGGGATAGGTAGATGAAAAGAATCCACGTAAATATATATTAGTGACATCAGAAGACAACAGTGGGAAATGGTCAGTGATAGAGCCCTTCCTTCCAATTCCAGTGCTTCACCCTGAGGGACCCTACTCTAGAATCCCACTTTATGTGGCATATTTCACAATTATAAAAACCAATGTTGGTGTGGATCAGCATTTGGCTCAAAGTTTAATATGGCTTACCTATCAAGCTTGAATGATTGTGCTTTCTACGTTGTGGCAATTAATCTTCTGCTCATAAGTAAGATATCATTTTGGACATTTAACCACAAAACCTTTGTTATGGGGAAAGGAGGCCAATATAACAGCATATTCACATTTTGTCATTTAAGTGAAAACTATGAATAGATTGTTTACATATCAACATATCCTGGAGCTTTAAGGCTGCAAAGTTATTAGGTGAGGGTCAGATAAAAAATAATTAATGAAAAATATTAATTTTTTTTTTCTAATTTAAAATTTAATATTTTCAGAATCAGACATCATTTTTTTAATATTTCGATTGCTCAAATTGTTAAGTAAATTGAAAATAAATTCTTTTTTAAATCTTACTGCAGGGAAATTTTTGCAAAATATTATTGGTCAAATATATCGATATAAAAATGGTGAAGTAGTATCACTTGAAAGTAAGCAACAAAATATAATTTATAATATAAAAGCTGTGAAAATGTATTTATACTAATTATGTAACTAATCTTTTAATGTTATGTAATGTTTACAATTATGGTAAAATAAATAAAAAAACAAGTTTCAACTTGTATATGGGTTTTCCATTTACTTATCCAACTTTGAGATAAAATGTAAAATTTTGTAGTCCTCAATGTCATATTCTAATATCATAAAGAGTACCAACTGAAGATACATCTAACAGATGTAATAGGGGTTGGCATTTAAGGTGTGAGTATTTTAGACATGTTTGTATTTGTGTGGTAAGCTAGTTTCTTTTGTTAGGTTGTTTTTGAACATGTTAACAGAAACTGTTTACTGTTTTGTCTGAAAGGGAGTTCCAGTATGAAAGGGATCTTGATGTCAAGAATCTGTCTCTAATATCAGGGTGGTGGTGTATCTGGTATTTGTGGCAGTGACCTCTGTTTGTTGTTCTTAGTGTTCTTTGTAGCATGAGTTTGCTCTGTATGCACATCTTACAGTGAGTGTCTGTGTCCATTTCTACCATGCGGTGTGTCATTTTGTAGATGTGTATCGGGTCACTTCTCAATCTTCTGTATTGTAGAGTGGGTAGCTGTAGTATTTTGAGTCTGTCTTCTATGGAGTTAATATAGAGTTTCTTTTTTTGGTTGTAAAGCCTTTATTTTTGTAAGCTGAGCTAGGCTAGCAATATAGGATCATTATTTATTGTAGACAGTGAAAATGACCTCAAAAATTGTAAAACTGCAGAGAGAATAGTTCTCCTTAAATATCTTTGTGGATTCATACATATACAACATAATTGGTAAAAATCTCCATTATTATGAAGATATATATTTAAAATGTCTGTAGTTTTTTTTCTCTCTTCATTTAAAAAATGTATTCATTGCATAACTGACCGTTGATGTGTTTGCTCTATTGACATGCAGAAAAACTTTAAAATCCTCTGCTTTATAAAATAATCTCAATTTAAATATTGCATTTGATCTGTATTAAAAGTTTAACAGGGATGCCATGACAGGTCCAGGATGTTTGAAAAGAGAAGGATTTAATGAATTTCTGTTCCTTATCTTACTATAATTCACCAAATGACCATCCGACTGTCCGTGTTAGCAAAACTCAAGAATGGCCAGAGCTGTGGCCATGACATTTTCTGTGGTTATGGTGCAGGTTTTTCTACATAATAATCTTTGAAAATTCACAAAAAATAATAATGTGAGGTGTGCCTTTGCGCTCTTCCCAATAATGGTTTGATTTCCATCTATCTATCTATCTATCACTAAAAGTCTGATTCCGTTTATCTGTATGTGATCTCTAAGTAGCTGAAATGGTGCATTGTTGCCAGAGGTATAGAATTAAGGTACACCTAAAAACAGTTTTGATCTCTTATTAGGGTCATAGGCCCTACTTAGGCCTTCCACAGGAACTAGTGTCTTTAATAAAGCAAGAGTAAAAACACAAATGATTTACTGGGCCACATGATTTTACTCTGTTTACCATCATGGTGCTTCACAGAGAATAAGCTGTATACATACAAGGAAAATGAATTTCATACAAATTGTTATGAGCCTAAAGTCCAAAAAATAATTTTTTATAATACAATAAAAATATCCTCACAGTGGCATAGCATATCCTGGAAAATTAGGGTTTTCACTGATAAATTTACATTATATTCCTGTAAAGTGTAAACTAGGCTTTGATTTTCAAAATGGTTTTGTATGTAAGTGTACCAAGCTTGAATTATCCCTTATTATTCATCTAATAAGAATGAATATTTTCTGAGATTGTGGCTTGAATATTGCTGGTACCATATACATTTTCCCCCAAAACTCTTCCTGCTTGAGCAAAATTTAGTTGAAATTATCCCAATCCTCTTGGAGAAGAGGTGCCCACAAACACAGATGATGTAATCTTTTAGAAGCTCTACAACCACAGAATAAAATATTGAATTGAAGTAAAAAATGATAATTCACTTATAGCATGTCAAGAAAAGTGAATTTGCTGTTATTGACATATAGATTGTACTAATGCTAAGAAATTGCATTTGAAGTAATTCAGTTTTTATTAATATAATAACTAGCATGGTACCCGTAAAAAATGACAGGATTATTTAAGTATGGATAAATTATATAAAAATATATTTTAGTATAAATGTATTTATCACAATAATTTTTTGAGGATGGCATTGTTTGTAAAAAAGCATGATTTCAAGCGTTCATCCTGACCTTCTCCCATCTGTACTTTTTTTTAGTTAGTCCAATACCTTCTTCTACTCAGAGCTATCCACACATAAATGATCCTGTAATTTTTTCTAATTCAATAAATTTTAGTTTGTGATTAAAATTTTATACTCACCAAAAGTTCTTATTTATTTAGATTTTTAAATGGATTAAGCGATAACTAAATTAATTTTACTTTTCTTGAAAAAGATGACTGAATTTATTTGAAGTCTCCCAACGATTTTTTATTTTTTTATTTTAAAAGATTCTGCCTGCATCTCTGTCTAGCGAGCTGCTGTATATATTATTGTCCCCTTTCCACCAGCACCCCCCTAACATAGCTAATGTACACAAGCTGACTGACATACTCTTAACTAAATTTAACCCCTTTTCCAGCAGCATAGCGATGAGTTAGTGGGTTTGTCACTTGTCTGCTAGCCTGCAGGTTGCATGTTCAAATCATGGCAGGAATTCACTAATTTTATGTTTGCTTTAGTGTGACAGAACCAACAAACAACGACATGGGCTTTTATACAATAAGATTATGAAGTCTCTATGTGCCCTTGTTGACAATATCCTCAAAAACTATTTAATCACTCTCTCTTTTCCTTTAGTCTTTCCACCTCATTTGTTAGCAACTTTTTATTAGGTTGCTGTTTGTCTGGTACAGCTGTTCCTACATATGCAAAATGAGGGCACAAACAAGTATACAAGATCTTTCAAATGAAGTCCATACACAGTCCATTTTTAAAAAAAAACAACAAAAATCATCATCGATGGCTTGTGAGATTAGCATAACAACAAAAGCAACAAGTGCTCAACATCAAAATGCTTAGGTAATCGATCTTAGTATTGTTAAAGCAGTTTTCAATGTTCTTTCCACCTTGTTGCCTCTGGCTCGCAATTGGTTATAAAATTACATTATTTGTTGATACCTTAAGCAGACTGTTGCTTTATTCGGTGCACATAGACACTGAATCATTTTCTCTTCAAATAAAGTCACAGTTTTGGAACATCCACAGAGAATTGCTCTCAATATTAATGGCTTGTGAGTCTGGAATGCTTTCCACTACACTGAGTCAGTGTTCACTTTATTTAATCACTTTTACTTGCTTTTCTTTCTTTCTTTTGTTACCGTAAACTTATTTAATCTAATACAAGCTCATAAATGCCAATTTCTTTTAATATGATTCAGTTAAAAAAACATCAGCATTTTTGTACTGATCTTTTACAAATTTCAATAGTCTACTAAATCTGGCCTGCATGTTTAATAAGCCAATAAAGCAAAAATTACAGCCAACAATGGACTCATTATTTTAAATAACATAGGCAAAGATTGAGAAAGTGTGCATATTACATGTTTCCAATCGCCAATGGAAAATGATGTAATAATCCTTAATTAGAATGTTATCATTGTTGTAAAATTGTAAAGTGCATAATAAAATTAGTTTATTCATTATTAAATATTTTGCATCCTTATTCTTGTATCTCTACTGTCATCATATCAATTTAAAATTTATACACCTTTTTAATCATGTGACACATATCATCTGAAGTTTTTGTTTGTGTATTTTGATACCCACACTTTGAGCAGTGTTTCTCAACCTTTTTCAGCCCAAAGCCTACCTGTAGTTTAAATATGAGAAGTACTCAACACAGATTTTTTAGAGACGTGAGGGAGGGCTTGTCATTATAAGGAGAAACATGGACATTCAGTTGAAAGGTTTTATTAAGGAAAATGTTATAGTATGAATATCAATGAATTTCTAAGCAGATACTACTAAACAACAGCAATTTGTAAATCAGAATTGTAGATGTTTATAGAATCTCCAAAATGCCACCTCTAGGTCCTTAGTCACCTCAGCGCCCCCTTGAACCCCCCCCCCAGGGGCTCTAGCATCCACGTTGAGAACCACTGCTTTAGAGGATAGTCTATATCACAGCCCTTTTTTTTTAGTATACAGAACCACCTTTGATTCTCAGTCAGTTCAATCTATTTCTAAGAGTACAAGATAAATAGCGACAATTTGTAGCAAAAGATACCAAAAATGTTTAACTCAATATGATTAATCACCAGTAATCCAAGTCAAATATTAGCCATTTGACACTGAAGTTCCCTCTGGTTCCATACCTCAGTAAAACCCAAACACAATCAATTTATTAACATTAATTTATGTGGAATTTATCAATAAAAACAAAGCTTCAAATTAGTTGGCATTCACCCGTCTCTTTATCATAAAGCATACAAAATATCCGAAACATTTAAGGGCTGGTACAAGTATGCTTCTTTTCTTTTTCCTTTAATTTTCTAATATCAATATTGTCAAAAAGGTTTTGCTGGGTTGCAATAATTTTTCAGAGCTACAGATAAACTTGTACATGTATGTTGGCAGAAAGAAGTATAATGTTGGAAATGGTGACTGGAATTGATGAGACTGAGTGGAAGCAACATAATAGGCTAAGTATAAAAGCAACAGGGAAAAGACAGAGAGAGAGAGATGGGAAAGTTAGATGAGTCAGTAGATATGGTAGTTTGGTCTCAACACACAGAATAGAAAGTGCAGTGGACCTTGTTATAAGCAGCCACAAAAGCTGTCAAAGAAGTTAACTAGCATGAATACCAATGTGACTTATACAGGTGACACTGCGGATCCATGAATGGCCGAGTCAAAAAGGTTATTCCTCCTGTAAGTCTTGAGTCTTTTACAGATAAATCTGTGTAGGGTACCTGCTGTAGATTGATAGACAGCAAACTAATGCAGCAGTTAATTGCTGGTGAGTTTGATTCTCAATGAGTGCCAGCATTATTGTGACCTTGTGCTAGATAGGGATCAGCTTACTAAACATCTGCAGACAAATGTGGGAATGTATATAATAATTTATCTGCATTATTTAATGAATATTGTATAGTCAAAACTATGGCATTATGATTCAATGGAAAAGAGACCTTTTGGAAGAAAGATCAATTTAAAAAGAAAACAAGCTTTGATCATGTGATAATCCAATGATGCTGATTCTTGCTGAGGTTAAAAATGAAAAAGTTGTTTTGTTGCCTGAGAACTTTGATGAAAGTAACACGGTAAAGAACAATGAGTGAAGACAATACAAACTAACAACTCATGAATACTTATTACAGGAGTAGGGATAAGACACTAAACAGAAGAGAATTTTCTTCACACTATAACCAGCCATGATGTCATTTTCTCTTGCAAAATCTTTTGCGTACTCTCTATCTTAGTGTAAGATTGCAATTGTGGAATCCATTTTGGTGTTTCTTTAACTTGCTCTTGTACAAAAGCACATTTGTAAGGCACCTAATCAAAATTGAACTCACAAACCATTGCTTGTACAACCTACACATTGCCCCAGGGCAGGCACTTTTCAATCCAGTCGGTCAGCACAGAAAAAAACTTTTTTTTTTCTGCAAACAACCAATTCACTAAACTAAATGACCTTCTTAGGTTCAATTTTTAAGTAGATATTTTAGTTATAGGACTTATATTTAATAAGTAATTTTTGAAAACTTTGAATTTCTCTTCCAAATTAAAGGTTGCCATGTCTGAACATTCAAAGAAGAGGATGTTCCCGAGAACATCCTGCCCCTGCTCGACACACACTTTGGTGCTATGTAATCTTGAAGCAGCCGTGATAATTGATTTTGCAGAATTTAAAATCTTTATGGCAACCCTCAGGAGTCAGTAAACATGTTGATCAAAGGGCTTAGGTGAATAGATTAAAAAAAGATTTTAAGCAAAATAGTATTCATAGTAAAGTATGAAATAATACATTATTCATACATAAAGTATGAAATAATACATTTTCTGTGTATTATTATTTTTTTTTATAGTCTGTAGAGATTTTTATATCAAGTGGGTGCAGAGTCTATATGCAGTTGAAAATCATCCTTTTTATTTAGCTGCTTTTTATGGAATTGTGTGTGTGTGTGTGTGTGTGTGCTGAAAGTTTAATTTTTTAGAACAAATTTCACTGAGAATCAAATAGGCAAAAAAAAGAAGAAATTACATGCCCAACATGGAAGGATGCTACAGATGAACTTTGCCTGACCCTAAAGAAGATGCCAAAAGTAGTTGACTCTCTAACCTATTGTTAATTAAACAAATACACACATACAAAGTATACATACAAAATATTTTTAGATCTTATTTAACTATGAAATGAACTATATCATGAAAAAAAAAACAGAGAGAATTATCTATCATATGCCAGCAGTCATTATGTTGTTAGCAACATGTGGCCAGCTTAGTCAGACATAACTAATCTGTTAGTATCTATCTTGGAGGAATTAAATTCTACAAAATGAGATGAGGTTTCTCAATAATTTAAAACCCAAGGCAAACCATTAAGTTGAGGAATGAATAAATACATCATCATAGTTATTTTAACAGCAAGATAAGAACATACAATCAGAAAGCAATTAATCCTGATTGAGTTCTCCAGGAATCTGTCTACAGGCAAGTCTACTACCTATGTTTGCAGTTTTGAATTAAAGTCCCAGTATAGTTCAAGAACTGGACTACTGATGTTGAAACTACTAGCAAGCAACTTATAGAATTAGGCCCAAGGAGATACCTGGGCTTATCTCAACTATTCCAACATTCAAGGGATAGTAGTGTGTTGATGGTTTGATTCTCTCTATTTAGTTTTTATACAATCAAGACTGTTTAATTTGTCCCATTAAGATGGTTGACATTGCTGGTGGTGATGCATTTAAATTGTGAAAGAAAAAAAAATAACAACAAAAAAGTTAACTAAGAGAATGAAAAAAAAAAGAAATTCAAAATTACCAAGAGGATTTCATCAGTGATTGAAAACCTGAGGCAAGAGAATGTGTTCATATAGC
>VCCN01005798.1:7435604-7445922 GCA_006491835.1 Architeuthis dux
TTTCTCTTTTTTAAATATTCACTTTCTTCTCATTGGACCTCTTGTTTCTACTATTACAGTAGTAGGTGTTCAGCTTTAACGGGGAGTCTACAGTTATTCACTAAATTGAAATTTTGTGAGGGGTCTGCGCCCTGAACCTCCATGATTTTAGAGGGCCGACTGTATTTTATTAACTTTTTACTAATATTCGAGCCCTTTGTTTGTTCATGCCCCTTTCACACTAAAACTACAAGGCCCATTGATCTAATATTTGGTATGGAGAATAAAATAAAAATCGACTTCTCACATAGGCTAACCTTGGAGGTCATTCTCTAGCCAATTTTCAATTCTAAACATCAGAAACAAATAATTCTTATACCAGGATGTTAGTCAATCATTCTTATCACAAATGGCACAAACATTCCTTACAATAAAATTAATTTTTCTCAACTTTTCAGCAGTTTTTCCTTGTATATTCACAGAAAATCATCAACAGTGTAAATAGTAGTAAGACAGCTGTTGTCAAATTCTATCAGCCCTTCCCTTCATCTTTTCAACAGTCGAAGCAATGGTCAGATTCTATAACCCCTTCCCTTTCCTTTTTCAAAAGTAACAGCCGAATAAATCCGATCCTCAGTACAGTTAAAGTCAGCCCTCCAATTTTGCTGGTTTCTATTTCACGCTTTTGTCATCAATAGTTAAATGGGATTTTTTTACATTTTGCAGGCTGCTGTGAAAACTACTAAAAATAGATAGTGTGTGTGTATGTATAATCAAACTAGTTACCTTTTGGTTAAATGTTAAGGTATACAACAGGCATGCATTTGCATTACATTGGCCAATAACTACAAATAGTATCAGTCGCATTTAAAAAATGTTATTCAAATTATTGTGGAATTTCCCTCAGATAGTTTTTATTGTCCTTATCTATCTCCCTCCCCACTCTCTCTCTCTCATATATATATAATCTGCTCCTAATTGCACCACTTTGGTTTAAAGGTCCTGAGCACTTCATCTTAAAACTTCATTGCTTGGGCTGGAGGGTTATTCCGCACACAGGCCCCAACCATCTATGGTCCTACTGCTGCGGAAACAGTTGTTAAGCCCTGGATTGAAGTAGCCAATGCAAGTCTTTGCTCCTTCTCATAAATTTCAAGTGACCCAAGAATGGATGGCTGATAATTTTCATGATCATGTGACCCCTAACATGTGGCCTCCCAACTTGCCATCCTCTGGACTACTATGTGTGGAGCGTTGTTGAGATGGAGACCATTCAACATCCTCACAAAGATTCACTGAAGGCCGCCATAGTCAAGATAATTTCAGAAATGAATAAGGATCATTTGATTTGGTTATGCCAATGCTTCCGGTCCTGCATTCAAGCAGTCATTGATGCTGAAGGCGGTTATATAGAACAAACTTGTAAAATATAGTTGTTTTTTGCTCAGATGTTTGTTTTTCCAAAAAATGAAATTTGTCCTCAAATATCCTATACACCCTAACTTGCAAATACCTTTCTGTTGACAAATACAAAGAGAATTTTTGATCTCAACATGAGTGTTAATAAAGAGGCTTAGCTAAAATATGAAGAATGAATTTTGAAAAGAAGGCTGTTATCCATGCTGTTATGGTACTATAAAGTAACTTGAAATAAAGGAAACACCAGTCTCTTTATTATTCTGTCTAGTACTTGAACAATTTGCAATAGTTTTGGGGTATAAAGAACCAGTGGAAATTGAACTTTTGGTCCATTTTTCACACAAATTCACTATCTGTTCATACAATATTTTAATATTATATATCAAAGTAGGTTTAGTAGTGAAACCACTGATGTAAAATCAAACATTTTAGATATATATATATATATAAGTTATTGGCTCTTTCTTAAAAAAAACCATCTTTAGTTACACCTATTTTTATGTAAGTAATAAATTGAGGCTATCTGAATGAAAAGTGTGATAAAACTCTCTACATTTACAAAGGCTTTCCAAACAGACATGTTTCACTTGAGAGGAAAGCCATTAGCATCAAACCCTTGGCTCAATATTACTTGGAGAACATCAAAGATTTCAACTGAATTACTTTTAAATTCAATTTGTTTTGTACTTATTGAATTCAATTCTTATCACACAATATTTCAAAAATAAGGACCAGAACATCAACATGGCACAGAGTTTTAAAAAAAATTTAAACATCCAATCTCGAGATTCATTTGAACTTTGTGGATTTTTGTACATGACCACTGCCTTTTTATTAACATGATTGATACTAAGACAAGATTACTTTGTTGAAAATAAAATTGCTTTTAAAATGGAAATATTCTTTTTTATATGAAAGACATTAATACTAAAAACAGTTTTTTTCATTATCCTTTAACATTTTCTGATAACTCCCAACTTATTTTTTTTTTTTTTTTTTTTTTTTTACTGTTCTATTATTCCTTTTGCTGCTGACCTTGTCAGAAAGCTATTTTTGATAAAGCATTCTCACTTTTCCTTCAAAACAAGTCCTTCTTTTATTAAAACCATTCCATCATTACAGTTTTAGGATGTGGCAGCAGGTAGAATGGTGGATCAATTCATGAACAATAAAAGCTTGTATTTAAATCTTATTGAGGCCATTGAAGTCAAAGCGAATTAAGAAAGAAAAAGTTTTGAAAATGTTGAACCTTTTATCAGTAAGACAAAAAAGGATACTACTTAAACTTTTTTTTACAATGCAAGTAACTCTCTTTTTCGATTTCAAGGATTCAATCACCTTTCTCTGCTAATATGATGCCTGGCATGAAAAAGAAAAAGCAGATATCTTCTTAAAGCAAGACTGATGAAACCTATCAGCAAACCTTTCAGATGAGTACAAATTGAAGGTTTCCAACAGAAAGAGAAAAAAAAGTTCTTGCATTATTATCAAGATGGCCAATATAACTGTTATTATCATTGCTTTATTTTTTTTATTTTATTTATTTATTTAAAATATAGAATAGAGACCAAGCTTGTTGCCAAGGTAACAGAGCTATGTAGGCTGAACAATTTATAACGGATTTTAAAATTTTAGGTTATTGAAAAAAGTATAATGAACATATCCGAGGAAGTTATTATAAAATAAATCATATAAGCTTAAAAAAAACAGATCAAATTTTAGATCAAGAATTGCCAGTGAAGCCGAACTTCAACAAAAATTAAATCAACTTAATAAAGGTTAGATAAATACTAAAAAAAAGTTGCAGAAATCCACTTCAAAATGGAGAAATCATTTTGGAAAGAAAGTGTTTTGACTATAATTATTGATGATTTAGAGTCTAGGGAGCATAATACCAGTTGGAATTTCAAAGCCAAATTTTAGAATGGGCAAATGCTTAAATAAATCTAAAGAAATAAGATTCCAAAGGGGCTGATCAAGGCAAATTTTAAAAAGTTTCTGAACATGACTGATACAACATGTGCTAACTTTTGATATTTTAATGATACATGGTAATGAAAAGAAAACTAGTGAGGTACCGGAATATCAATCTGGTCGGATATCCGGCACCGGATTCACAAAAAAACGAAAATCTGAATCTGTCCGATTCCAAAGTAAAAAAATTAAAATCCATGTCTGTTAAAAAATATTGGGTGGCTAAAATTTGAAACTGGTCGCATTGATAGTTTTTCCTGAATCCAGTACTGGATATCCAACTGGATTGATATTCTGGTATATCACTAAAGAAAAGTATACATTTTGTTCATTGGCAAGTGTGGTTTAATTCATTTCACTAATTAATTTTATTGAGAGTGTAATATTATGGCAAGTAACTATTTTGATCTAGTATTTGCTCATATTATCAAGTGTTTTTTATTTTGTTTTTTTTAAAAAAGTATTATGAATTTATATTAAGCTAGCTGTTTATGTAATCCATGATACCACAGTCAAGATTTGTTAAACACAGCAAAACTTTTAATTACATATATAGCGACACTTCAAATTCTTGCAGATGCATAGGGAGGGGGATGAAACAATAATTACGATTGTATCAAATTAGTGCTGATTGCATTTGAACCTGGTACATATAGTCAAGGTTTCATCTTTTCTTATAACTGCCCACTGACTTTACCACTCACTAATCCACATAGACAGATAGCCAGTTAACCAGAATCACTTAAAAACTAATGTGACAGTTTTGTTAGATGGTTTCTAAAACATTCCAGGGAATTTATCTGTGTTTCCCAAATAATGCTTATTCAAAAATATCAATAAGGACAGAAGTGCAGACATAAAGTACAAATTAGAATATTTATACACACTATTTTTCTGTATTATTTTCTTCAAACCCATAACTAATTGAGTTTTTCTTTAAAATTTTATCTTTTAATTTAATTTCATAAAAAATATTCGTCAGGTGTTTGAAGTAAAGGTTAGCAAGTTAGTCTTTCAGAGGGTGAAGACATTTTTATAACGGCAAAAATATATTTTCACAAGAACTATATTATTCTCTACTTTTTGTTATCACATTACCTTATATGCCGGACTGTAAGATGAATGGTTTACAAAGGTATTTGGAGGACTACCACTCACTGCAATTCATCCAAGCCCCAATGTCCATATCAAGATTCAGTAGATGGCCCCGTAGTCATATAACCAGTGCATTGGACACAGTGCAATATTTGACTATATGTATAATAGCATCTCCTTACTGAGTAATTTAAAATTCTGTATTACAACTTCTGTTTGCTTTGAAATATATAGAAAGTTATAAAAAGAAATGTTTATCACTTTTAGATAAGATATTATTTTTCTTTAAATATTTGCTGTAAAATGAATTTTACTTCCAAGACAAAAAGAAGTGGACATACTTTCTTCATAATTTGAATTTGACTGGATTCGTATCTTCAAAACCACAGTAATGAAAGAAGACTTACCTTTTTTTGTCGGTTTCATTCTCAGCATTAAAATAAAAAGTGCGAAGTGATTTCTCTGGTGGGTTAACCACAAACCCATACTTCTTTTCTGGAAGAGCATTTTCATCAACCTCATAGCCATGGAAGTGAGCCACTCCTGCAAGGAGAGAAAGTAAGTTTCATGTTAGGTCACTTACTACAGTCATAAGTACGTTATGGTATTAATTCATTAATAAATACTACAAAAAAAGGGGTGCCTTATATAATTATGTAGGTATTTTAGACATGCCCACATCAAGAGGCACATTTTTTCATATTCGTGAACATTTACCATACCTGAAAATTATGTGTGTATAAGGTTATTAAGGTTTCTACTGAAAATATCCAGCCATTTTGAATACCTCGAGAACCAGTTACGCGGCCTTGATTTAACTTAGCATCTAATCAGAGGAGATCTTACTGCGCATACATGAACAGACACTTGTTTACATCTTGTGCAGGTATTTTACATCACATCACCCAGGTCTGTCAGCCCCTCTATAGTCTAGATTTGGATCCCTGCAACTTCTGGCTTTTTCTAAAAACATTTCAGACTGTGGACGAGATTAAGGAGAACACAATCCGGCAGCTGATGGTGATTCTGAAAGGGGACTTTGCAGACTGTTTTGAAAAGTGGAAAGGATGCTGTGATGTGTGCAATTTCCCAAGGGGAGTACTTTGTAGGGACTAAGGCACCATTGCCCTAGGTAGGCTATTTTTTCATTAATATTAGATAGCTGGGTACTTTCTGAACAGACCTCACAAATACATCTCCTGTGTTATATAACATTGATTATTCTCAAGAAACGTCTTGATTTGATTGCTATCAACCTCAATTTGTTTACTCTATCATGGAGCACCGTTTAGCTTGAAACTTCACAAACCACTTTTGACTTGTTTGATCATTTACAGTACCTTCTCCATGCACAAATCTGTTTTTGCAAATGAATCACATTTTTACCTTTCTTAAAATTAAAAATGTCTCAAATGTTACTTATTTTCTTCCATCTTCACTGTTAGAATGAATAAACACTAAGACACCAATCAAAAGCAATCAAAAACAATCTTTTTTTGAAGCTAGGTGGCATTAGAAGTATTTAGTTTCAACTAACTACAAAAGCAGAATGAACATTTTGCCCAACCCAATACATGAAAACTGCTACTTGTAAAGATATCTCTACAGGAATACAATAAGAGAAACATTGCTTCAAATCTGACATTACTTCATGAAAAAGGCAATAACAAACATGTATTCCAAACTGAAAATCAGTAAAATGAGTCTTGTTATTATTTCACAAGTTATTTAGACTACTATTCTTACAATTGATTACCCTGCCGGGGAGCAATGGTTGGCAAGCTAAGCAAGCAAACTACTACTATTGTAGTGAGTTTGATCCTCATTGGGTGCCTGATACATGTGGCCTTATGCCAATGAAAATATTACTCTATAAATAACAAAAATCATGGTATAAGATAAGAGATGAACAAATGATGCCTGGTTTTCATCTTCATAATCAGCTTGACTGCATTAGACACAGGTCTATGTACATGTTTTTCTCATCAACATCTTGTATTCATAACATTTAATGTTGCAGCTATTAATACCCTTGAATATGAATACTGACAATAGATTGTAAAAATTAAGTGTGAAAAAAACAAAGCTGGCACCTGTTAAATTCAAACTTAGGTTTATCCTGAAATAGCCAGCTAAAGAAGCACAGTGTTAAGAATATTGTAGATATTTTCAAGTTTGTATAAATTGAGCATGTTGTGTAAAAGATATGCTAAAACCTACATGCCTGCTTATAGGTTCCAACTCATTGCAACCTTTTTTCTAGACACAAAACTAGTAAATGAATCAATGTCTTTAGCAAATAAGCCCTAAAGTACCTCATTGTTATGGCTTTTGCACCTGTCACTAGAATATATTGTACTCATATTTTCATAATTCAATATAACCACAATGAGCTTACAGCAAGAACACATTTTACTGTATCTCTCAAAAGAATGGGAATGCCACTCTTAAAGTCTTTCAACAACACACTCTTTTCAAAAGAAGGTCTTAGAGTACAAATTCAATCAAACAGTTCCTTAATTTTCAAAAAATAAGTTGAAATGGTGAATCTCCTTATCTAAAGATTATTACTGAGATTAAGTTGGATCTAAGCAACCAAGTTCTCTTTGATTTTACTCAAACTGGTTGGGATTAGATAGGTAGGCTATATATATTCTCAAAACTTAAACTACAAGCAAAGAATTGGGTTTTTCATCAGAGAAAAATCCAAAGTGGACTGATTAACAAAAATCTTATTATATAAAACAACTGGCTCTGTCTGTCTGTTTCCTCACTAAGGTTTTAAAAAAAAAGAAAAGATTTTAAAAGTTGGTTTTCAAGGCAGGCAGGCCTCCCCACTTGGAAGATTGGTGCAACATTTCTTTCAATTTGGCTTTGTGCAATACAAAGCTAAGCTTAATAAATATCAATAATCATGCCTTAAACAGATGATCTAAACCAGGGGTATCCAAAGTGGTTGATACAGATTCTTGGGTGTCTAAAATGCTGGGAGGGGTCTATGGACTTTCAGGTTCAAAAGCTGACATTCGTATAAGAAATAAGAATATATAAAATACAACTTGCTGATACATATTTCTGATTTATATATATATAATTAGTTTTTATTATCTATCTATTTATTTTATATTCTGTTTAAAAGGTTATTTCTTTTGTATTTTTTAAGTTTTCAATAAATGTGATATACTGACTTATAATTATCGTATCGGTTGATATATAATTATATACTCTGGATTTGTTACCCTTTTTAAAGATTTGGTACATTTTAGGCTGTGATATTGGTACGTTTGATAAATATCTTTTGCAACCCTACCTGGGGGTCAGTGAGGGATCATGGATTCCATGAAGGGGTCGATGGTCTAAAAAGTTTGCTATTGTTTGGAGAGTAAGGGTCGCCAATGTAAATACATCAGGTATCACACCAATTTATTTAATTATGCTATGGATATATAAAAGAACAAAATATTGCTCTATCTTTTATTGAATTTTGGTGTGAAACCGGAATAAACAACAGTTTTTGTTCAATGAATTAATTTCAGCTTCAGTTGACTCTGGGCTTTCTGAAGTGTACTTTGCATCAGGTAATCTTCACTTTTTTTCCCTCTAGTCTTCACCATCTTTCTAGTCAAGCAACAAATATTCAACTGAATTTTTAAAGATTTCTGTATAAATTTTATTTTTCTGTTTTATTCCTTACATAGTCTATTCTTTAAAATAGAATAAAAATAATCAGACAACTCATAGGACAGCAAGACCAAAGCTGACATGTTTGACAGCAATTGGTTTAGTCAAAAGGCAACATATGTCCAAGCACATTGACTTGAGGACCTGTCAGATTGCGACAGTGGAATATGAGCAAAACTCATGTAAAATAGGTCAGCAGTAGGGAATGATCTACACTGCTAACTGCAGCAATCTGTGATTCAGTAATCATTGATCTGTGCAAGATTAGTATGGCTGGAATGCAATTTTTATTATTTTTCTAATCTAATTCCGCAGCTTTGGTGATTGACACAAAAATTTATTTTCTTTAAAAAAAAAAGCTCAGCTTCTTTAAAAACATAAACAGCAGCAAAGCAAACCTGAGCAGATAGGAATCAGTGTGAAAGGGATCTGTAATAGAACTGTGATATTCAAGATGGAGATATTTTAAAGGGATGTTAGCTGCATGTTTCTGAGATAAACATCAGAACAAAAAAAAACAAAAAATAGTGGAATAAAATGGACATCTCAAGTAGGCATCAATCCTAAGCTAAATAATTCAGTATTAACATTTCATTGTTATATCTTTGTGGTAAATTGCAACTTGTTGAGTATGAAAAACAAAGATCCAAGATGGGGTTTTATTTTTGCAAAAATATAAACAAAAAACCTTGCTTTTGTACAAATAGCAGGTGACCTTTTGTTAGAGTGTCTCTTATCTTTTTTTCTCTTTCTCTAAATTATAAGAAAACAGGAACTAAATTCTTGAACATGTGTCAAAACCTCACTGCATGCATTAAAAATGAGTTAGACTGATTTTAAAAATAGCCTCTTTTCCCTATATAATCCTGTTGCTCTTTGTTTTCTTTAAACATGCAAATCATTGAAGCCTACCAAACACAAGCCACATGGTTGGTTCTCAGCTTGATAACTTATCAAATTTAGATATAAGTTGACAGTAATTTTTCAACAAGCAAATCAACTGTTATATTTAGTTTTTCTGCATTATGTTGTCAATTTTTCTCAAAACTTAGATTTCTTAATATCTTAAAGTTATGTGTCAAGTAACAAGTTTACTATTGTTTTGTTTTTTTAAAGATGTTTCATAGGTTTGCAGGAATGACTAGAATACACACGTCATGAAATATTTGAAAACTATAAGAAAGAGAAAATGTCTGAAAATAAGGCATAGAAACAAAATAGTGACTTAAGTGTTAATCACCACCACAAGGAGTATCAGAGTAAATTACATTTTCACAAAAAGAAAGTTATGCCTTTTAAAGTAACTGACAAGATACACTGCAAGGCTTTTGCAAACATTTCTAGATATAGCATTTTGGAAATTTTAAACAACTTGGCTAAGACATACAAGTAAATATGTCTCTAAGACAAAAGCAGAGGACTAACCATACTGATATTGCAAATATATGCTTGAACAAAGGAACATTTCTTTTAGTAAATAATAGAATTGAAGGAAAGTGAGGTTTTTGAAGTTGCTGAATAGTCATCAATTCAAGGATTGACTAGGCAAAATACTGCTTCTCTTCCCAAATATGCAATGATTGTATGTTATCTACAATAGAATCAAAGAGAAAAGGAAACTATATGTTTCAAGACTTAACAATAGATGCATCTCTAAAGGAACATAATAAGTCATAAATTAAGTAGGCAACTCTCCAGGCTTATACTTTACTGAGCAATGGACATCACATCTTTGTTTGATTGAAAACAGTGTTAAACTTTCAAAAAGCTGAAGCATTATAAATACACATTCTCTGATTCTTTCTTACTCTCTATACATATATAGACACATATGCAAATATATATGTGTGTGTGTGCGCACAAACACACACACACATATATGTATCTAGACATATAATTTCATATATTCTCTTTTTATTAAAACCTGTTTATATTGTCCTCAGCAGCACTAGTATTTGAAAGTGTGTGTTTGTATTTATATACACACACAAAGATATGTATTGTATATGAGATCCACATCTGTTAGTCTCCAGGGAGCTAGTGGGAGAGATCTCAGGTGTGAGTCTGCAAAAGTGTGAAAATGCTCACTAGGTGAAGTAAAAGGACAATAGAGTCGTTACATATCTGCAAAAGAATAGACAAAGTAGCTACTTCTGTCTGAGAGGGTCCA
>VCCN01005798.1:7463215-7477002 GCA_006491835.1 Architeuthis dux
CAGCGCTGTATGTGGATTTGACAATATATATATATATATAGACTAGGAATAAAGTTCTATCTCAGTTGAAAGACGTAATTATTTTGGTAAATGTTTAAAAGTATACTATTATAAAGAATTATTTAAAAACAAAATCCTAAGATCGTTCAGTATCACTTGTTTGGTAATTGGTTGTGACACAAGTCATACACACTTACTGACCATAGCATATGGTAATGAGTGTTCTAATCATGCATTATAATTCAGATTCCTAAGGGACATTTTACAAAGACTTAGCTGTAAGAGCATGCCAAAAGGTTCCCTGAATGAAATAATAGAAACATTTAAATTGGATGACAGATTTAACAGATTATCTTAGCTTAGTCTGGCACAGAGCCAATAGTGAGGGAGGAAGATTATATTTCACTAATCTTCCAAGTGGGAAGGGCCAGTCTGCCTTTAAAATTCATCATTCAAAATACTGGCTTTTTCCTAAACTCAGACACAAACAACTGACAGTTCTATCATTGTAAGTACTCCTACCAATATATTAGAAAAGCTGCAAAAACTTAGAGTATTGAGATTCTCTGACGGCTAGAGTTTTGTGGTCTCTCTGAATCCCTTAGGAATTTATTTTTAACCTCAAAATATTTATTGCTATAGAGCAAATAATACCAAAATTAAGAATGTCAGTTTTGTAAAACCATTTATTTTAATCACCTTACTCATCAGTCTTCTTCCTTGCCCTCACCATTCCTAAATCTTTGTTTTCTTCCATAACAATAAAAAAAAATTTCATGTTGAATATCTTATTTATTAGATAAAAACACATGGAATGTTTAGTCATGACTTGATTTTTATTTGATAAATAAATATACGCATTAAATTCTTATAAGTAGACCATATTGTAAATACTGATTGTTAGATTTCCAAAAATCTACAATGTTCTTCTTTGTGATCACTTGGAAAACATTCTCAGACGAAATGTTCTGATTTTGGAAAGAATCTTCCTAATTTTTAATCTGTTGCACAAAAAAAAGTAGGGACTTTTAGGCCTCTTTTTTTTACCATACATCCTGGTTTGGCCAGGACAGTCCAGGTTTGAGGGATCTGTCCCGTGTTCCATCCGGTTTACTAATTTCTCCCAGTTGACACTGGATTGTCCCAGAATGTATTTTTTGATGAAAAGGAATAAACTCCAAGAAGGAAAAATTGTAGTGCTGTTGAGCTTTTAAATTCATCAAAGGAATTTATGAGATTTTTGTTGAATGTAGGTAAATATCTGTATGATATTGTATATAGATAGAAAGAGGTCTAATGAATGAATCAACTGTAAAAGGACTGTTGCATTGTAAACTCAATATTGACTTCAGTTGCAGTGAGTTCTTTGAAAAAAGAAAATCTAATAAAGATTTTTGAAGAAAGTTCATTCAAGTGAAAAATATGACTAGTATTCATTGTTTTGTGTCAGCTCTAAAGCTTAAGGGGAGTTAGGTTATGAAAGCACTTCTTTATTAAACTGGTAGCCAAGGGTGGATCCACTATTTTCTGAGTGTCTTCCGAGATTTTAAAACTTTTCATCTCAACACATGACAACCTTCAAGACCCTTTAAATTTTTCCGAAAATTTCAGTAGCTGATATGCCCTGAAACGCAATTTTAACCAATCTTGGATAGGTAATATTCAAAAGAAGACCGCCTAAAGGCCCCCCAAATTTTGGAAGACTGTCAGCACAACAGGCGGGGATCCTCTAGGTATCTGTAATAAAAACTGAAAACTGTCCCGGTTTGAGGCTTTGAAAATATAGTAAGCCTACCTAAAAGATAAATAAACTGTATCTCTGCTCTGTAAAAACTAGCCATTAAAATATCAGAAGATGTAACTGAACTAGCATCAACCTTTTAAGACACAATCGAGCATACGGTTTGATATGTCTGTCATATGAATAGGATAGCAGTTTAACCTTCAGCACTCTTTAGGTGTCTTTGTTCACCGAACAAATAGTTTGTCCTGCCACTTTTAAAGTTACTAAGTGCAAAAAATCTTGGCGCCCTTGAAAAAGAATGCAAATCTCTTCAGTTGACCTCTTAAAACCATTTATAATTGCTAAAATATCATTGGGTAGTGTGTCTTCTTTAAATCCAAGAAACACTTTTTCCTAGTTGCATGTGATAATAACTATAACTTAGTATGACCTGTTGGGCATCAGTTTACCAATTTTACCACCAATCAAAAACTGATAATAAAACAAATAAAATGATGAAAATTTCCACAGTATAAAAATGGAGTCAAATTTTGTCTCACTCTCTGAGTAACAAGCTTTCATGAAACAGCAAATAAGGTGGAATCTCTGACTTCTTAGAAATCTTTGCCAATGTTGTAAGTATTTTAACTACTAAGACCAGGTTTTTCCCTCTATCCAGTTCATAACTTTAGGTGAAAGATAACATTTAATTGGCCCTAAGATTTGCAGCAAAAACATACATTTTTATATTAGTATCAATTAATTTCTAAATTTGCTCAAGTTTAAAATCAATGTCTCCTATTTGTGTGCAGTTAGGCTGTTGGGTAGGGTATTCTTTTCTCTTTACTTTTACTTGCAAAAGATTTTTCATTTAATATTTTTGATATGTTTACAATAGTGGGCAAATATGAAAAACTTTATGGGGAAAAAAGATCAGTGGCATAACAAATCTTTGTAGCTAATAGAGACACATACGCACACCACACAGAAGATATGCACAGATGACATCTTGTACTAAGCACATAATCGACAACCAATAGTTGCACATTGCCTAGCCTACATCTATACATACTCCTTTCTACATCAAAGAGATAGCAGGATCTAACAGAGTAACAGATGGTGTCTCACTTCTTCAATGACACCTGCTCATGGTCCTATCTATCAAACTTGTTTTAGAAAAAAAAAGCACATGAAGAAACCGATTTCCTGAAAAGGCCATACACTTCCCCCTTTTTCCTTCAGAATTGTTACAATTATTTACATATATAAAATGAAATGTGCATTCATATATATGCGTGCGTAAAACTTTCCAATTAATGCCCAAATACTATGCTCCAATCTTAGGCAAAAGTGCCGGGGAGTGACACTTTGATCCTAGGCAGTGCGCACAGATACTACACTGATTCTGGGGGAGCAAGATTTTTATCCTAAACATAACAGAAGTGCCAATACATATGTAAATAATCCTGTCATTTTTGACAGGTACCATGCTGGTGATTCTTATATGCTGTGAAGCTCCAATCAATCAGAATGCTGTTTGGGAAAATCGCGTTCTTGATCAGCTGAAAGTTACCATAGTGCTCGCTGATTAAAGAATTAACTTTTTAAATCCAATGGGCATTATCATTTTATTTATTTTTTATTAAGATCACAAGGAGAGGAACTTAGAATTGTCTGAAAAAAGGTTTTGTAATTTCTCTTTCAAATTAGTCTTTGCTTACATAATTTTCTCTGAAGCAAAATAACTGCATATGTGTACCCATAAAATGTTTTATAGACAATAATGCAGTTTTTAGAAGAAATGATGAGAACATATCTACAGTGCTTCCCAAAAGTTTAAGACCACACCGCATTTTTTCAATAAAGTCATGAACTCAACACTTTCAAACATCATATAACCACTAAAGTATTGTATTTATTTTATAAATTACATAAGACATACGTACTGACATATACACAATCCATAAATTGTATTTCTTAGTATTTGGTATGTCCTCCATTGTTTTTGATGACTGCCAGTACACAGCGTGGCATATTGTCAATTAAGCTTTGACAAAACTCTGGCGTAATTTCTTGCATCCATACTTTTTTAATCATCTCAACTAAGTCTTTGGCCCTTGATGGCTGCTTTTCTGCCACTTTATCTTTCACAATGGTCCACAAATTCTAAAACGGGTTGAGCGGGGCCGTTTCTAGACCATTCATGGGTTTTCACTTTGTTTGTTGAGAAAGGTTGTCACAATCTTGGATCTGTGGCACAGCGTGCTGTCTTGCATGAATATCTTACATTTATGAATTGTCATATTGAATTCTAGTTTGTCCTTTAGGAGTTCGATGTACTTTTGACCATTCAGGGTAGAGCCAGAATGCAGCAAATATTCCCCAACAGTTCAGATGGCTGACATTGCACCCCAAATCATCTGGCTCGGTAGTTGTTTCTGTGTTGAAATTGGGTACTTTTCATTGTATCACTTTCCTGGTGGTCTACAAACGTTTTTGTTTTGTCACAACAATCTGCTGCAGGATTGATTTGTCGGTAAACAACACTTTACACCAATGTTGATGTCTTTTAGCAAATGCTAACTGCTTGACTTTCATCAACTTTGATGCAGGTCTTCCTAGGGTGACCACGTCTCTTGTCATTATAAATCCCATGAATTTTAAAATTGACAATTGCATTATGAATTGCAATTTTACTAACACTATATTTTGCACTAATGTTGCGTTCTGAATAGATTTTGTTGTGTAATGTAACTATTTGGGTGTGCTGGACCTGGCTGAGAGAATGTCCTTTGCCCATTTTATCAGTTACAAAATGGCCGCTTACATCAAACGAAATTGACTATCCAAAAGACAAAAAGTAAATGAATAATGTCTAACTGGTCCAGAGAAAAGGCTGATGCAATCTGATGCAATAATTACATACAATAAAAATGTCTGATGCAAACTGAGGCATTTATTGCACAAATTCATTTTTTTCATTGGTGGTCTTAAATTTTTGGGAAGCACTGTAGTTATATCCAATTATTACTATTCAAATGGAATAAATCTGGCAATTAGCGTACTTTATAAAAGATCAGATGAATTGAAAACTGTTTGGTATCATAATGTAGAATAGAAAAATAATTTGTTCCACGTTAGATAGAAAATGTAATAATCTTGAAATGTAGAAATCAGAATAAAAAAGAAAATAAATTTCATATCCCAAGGAATATTTTATCCCTAAATAGTTTCACAACTGTAGGATATTATGTTTGGTATATGCATACCATTGGCCACTTCTTGAATGAAGAATCACTCTGGAAATACTAGGTCAGAAAGAAAAAAAAAGGATTTAATCCTGAAAAGTGATTGGTGATTAGAGTCTTCTTTTAGTAAAAGCAGACATTTGTGGAAACAATTAAATTATTCCCTCGTTTGCCAGTAAACAAAAAGTGTTGTCCAGTTATGTAGAAAGAAATTGTGGCAATGGTATTTTTGGAGTACTTTTAGCCAGAGATTTGAACAAACTGGCGGTCGGCGATTATTGATTACTAATGACTTCAGTATTATTTGCATTTATTATAGTATGAAATGTAGAAATAAAGTAAAAAAAAAAAAAGCAGTATAAAGTGGTGTTTTCTAAACATGAATGCCTAGATGCCACCCCAAGGCCTGAAGATCTATCAATTCCCTTGCAAGTTTAGTGGGTTATATCAATTGGTGTCAGGATAGTTTCTTTAGTACAGCAGTTCTAATGATGCCAAAGCTTTAAGCAACACTGGACTGACCAACAGCCATGAAACAAAGTAGGCCAGTACTGCTGATCATATCTTTTGCTAACTCGGCTTTATTTCTCAAGTGGCCATCTTGCTTCCAGTCTCCTTCCATCAACAACAGGCAAGAATAGCAGATATGAAAGATTAAAAAGACAATCTTTCGACACACACACCCAAAAGTATAAAACCACTAACAGTCTCTCGGCAGCATGCAAGAAGCAAATTTGGGCAAATGTCCAGAAGATATGGGCTAATAGGAAAGTGTTCATTGGAAATCATTAAAGTGGTGCCAATAAGGATTTCTTTGGGAATCAAGATGCAGAGCTTTCATTTTCATTTTCATTTTTAACCATTACAAGAAAAAACAATGAATATTATTGAGAAAAAGTTATAAAAATGCTGGATGAATATATAGTTCATTTTTATGTTGAGGAAAACCACAAACAAAATGGTTAAAATGTTCTTTAGTTATTTTATTAACACTTTATTGCAAACACATATGGAAATGCAATTAGTTTACAGAAACCTGATTTTATTTCTGTACACATTCCTATTTTAGTTCTTGTTTTTACATATAAAATAGCTATAATACCTCCTGTTTAATTCACAAGTGTAAAATTTAAGAAATTAAGTCAGTGAGATTTATGCACAAAGTCTGGAGCTCCATGGAAACCTAAACTAAAACCTACTTTGAGTAAATAAAATCAAAATGCACATATAAAATTATGTAATGGTTGTATTTAAAACTTATATGTATGAGGCAGTTACTAGACAATGTGACTGAAGATAAAAAATCTAACATCATATTTGCAAAATCATTCACTTTGTAAAATTCAACTCATAGAAACAGAATAAAGTCTCTACAGAAGTTATTGCCACATGTAACTCAGTTTTACTTTTAGTTATTCTGTCCAGTGAGGTAAATATGCTTCCCTTGTATTGATATATTATGTGGTCAAAAATCAATAAAGTTTGGACTCTGTATTTTGTTATGCTATGAGATTCAGATGTTTATGCAATGGATTCAGGATGAATAGAATTTATTTACTTCAAAAATAGCAGTTAAATTTAGATAAAAAAACTAATTACAAAATAACTTATTGACTGATGATGATGAAAAACATTTACGCAGCAAGCAAATGTAACAATCAGATTCCAACAGATACACTTACAGAGATTTCTGTTTGTTAATTAAGAATGTAAATTATATGACCATATATGTGAACATAATAAGGACACAATTTATGTATGTCAGTAGCACTGCCTATTCAAGCAGGGAATCCATCTTACTGCAATCCATTAAATTGAGTAAATGTTAATCTATTTGGTAAAGAGGCGTTGACCAATACATTTTAATATTTTAATTTTCTTCATTTGTTTTTCCTCACTAAACAATTTATAAATACAGTGTTGATAAAATTAGAATAGTATCAGCTCTTTGTCACCAAGAATTGTAGCAATCTCATAAGTCAAGTATCTTATATCAACTTGTTGAAATGAGCTGTTCATATTGCTACAAAGCTAGTTTGCTTAGGTCTCATTCTGTGTTTATTTATTTGACACAAACTGTGGTTCAATCTACAACAGAAGATTGCAATTACAAGATACTTTATATACGAGGCCTGAGAGTATGGAAGTTGGTGCATTTTGCAGTGTCTATCAGTGGTTGATAGCTTGGCTATCTTGTCTAAGGTACAGTAGACTTCACTCTTTAAGTGTATGTATGGCCAGATTTAAGAAAAATTAGAAGCGCTAAAAAATTAATGAAGGATTTAACAATGTAATAAAACTTCAGACTAATCCGACTTTGGCATGAGGCAGCATTCATTACTCCAATATCAATGGCTTGCATGAATATGCTCACTATTGCACTGTAGCAAGTGACATTTAGCTAAGTATAAATTTGAAATAGAAACCAGTTTTGATTGTTACAATTAGATCAAGTGGAAAAAAGAAAGGAAATTGGAAAAATTAACAAAATTAGGAGAAATTTTCATATGTACAAATATTATCTTAATAGGTTGCTAAGCATAATCTAAATTTTGTAGAACATAGTCTGACTGTATGCTATAAAAACTAATGTTAAAGATGAGTAGACATCATATTAAAGCTAATGCTTCATGAACAAGCCAATTATAACATGTTTAGGCAAAGAACTTATTTTCTTTATTTTCAATTTGAAAACTTTCAATTGAACAAAACACTTAATAGACGCTTGGCAAGTGAAAAACAGTTAAAGAAATGAAGCAAGTGTAATCTCCAGTTTTGTTCATTATAAAGGATTTAACCTATAAAAATAAATGTACCAGTAATGCTATTTCATTGGATGTGAAAAGTTGGAAAAATATTCAAGAAAACATAGCCAAATAACAAGAGAGGAATTTTTCAAATTTCATCAAGGAAGTTAATTGATTATAAGGGATATTTTTTTTAAAAACATTACCTCTGATTTGGATGGCTAGTTGAATTTTCAGAAACATATTGAAATTAGCATGCTGCCTGGTTTTGACAAAGACAAAATCTATTTCAAATGTATCTTTAATTGATTTCAAAACATTCATAAAATTGAACATAATTCATTTATAAAATAGTATGAAAAATACTCCATAATATGCAGACTTAGTTATTTAACAGAATAATGAAACACAAGTCTGAATAAGGTCAGTTAACCTGTACGGTAGAGATTAGCAAGCTAGTCTTACAGACCATTACTATAGTAGGGATTCCAATCCTCATTGGGTCCCCCCTACCAAAATAGATAGTTATGCATTTCCCACTAGCACTAGTGGTTGTTCAAGCACAAGATCTAGAATGCTGATTTTCAATGTAGGATTGTCTTTCCCACTTAGTACAATACAATCTTCCTACTTGTATTCCTCACTTTCCCATTTGACTGTGTACTGTGTAAACCTAAGCTTACTAAATATCAGAGCTGAAATTGCATAAGTTAGTTGCATAATTAACCACTGGAAACATTGGTTGATGGTCTAAGACTATAAAAATCAAGGTAGGCAGGCTTTCTCCACTTGGAGTAGTGATGCAACAGAATCTTATTACCCCCATTTCTACCTATTTGGCCTTGTGCCACACTAAGTTTAGTAAATATCATCTCCACATCAAGCTAGTATATGGTACAAGGTTTAAGAAAAAAAAATTACTACATGTTTTGAATGGCGTAAGAAAAACATTTTGTTTTTAAATATTTGTACATGTTCTTGTTTTTAATTTTGTGCTAGCTCAACCTAAATATACATTCAAACAATGTTTTGTTTCATTTTCTTTTTTTTAATACAATTTTTTTAACATTTTTGGTATGTGTATATTGTAGAATTTGAAAGGTTGCAACAGGAAACAGTGATAAGGTTTTTATTTTGCACTCTGATGGGCCAAACTACATCCAGCAAAGAAGCCAGAGGACTTTTGCTGTTTGAAGAAAGATATTTTCATGAATAGAAGACTGTGGGGAAAATAACTATGAAGCCACTAGAACAGGAGAAATGACACATACTGGAATGTATAAGCAAAAGAGTGATGCCCATACAGATTTTATCATGGATATCGAAGATCAAGTATATTTATAATTTGGGAGGAAGCCAGCTCTGATTTCAACGTGGCCCTCATGAAAACTGAACCCATGAAAAAAAAGAGTTGCATCAGGTAGAGAAAGATAAAAGAACAATACAGACATGCATTGATAGATACACACAAAATGGTAAAATGTTTGTGTGCATATTTGAAAAGGGATTTATTAGAATGGATTGATATATTAAACAAAATTAGTTATTTTGCATTGTTAATTGGGAACAAAATGTATATTAATCACTACTACCCACAACACTGGTTTATTGCTGGGTTTAGGTTATTCATGTGTTCTGACATTTATATGTATCTATGTATCACCCAGCCCTAACCGTTCATAGTAGAAACTTGAAATTTTGCACACACACTCCCCTCAATGAGTAGGGAAAGTTTTTTTTTTTTTAAATTCCCCCTCTAAATAGATTTTTAGAGGGGGGGGGTCAATATGCAATGTAATTTGATCCTAAATTGGTCACTGGTTTGTGCCCATTTGTTTCTTGAAATTTCAGACCTTTTTTAGTGATCACAGCCCAATAAAAGGCAAGAGAATTAACTTATTTATTGGTCACCCCCTTTTCCAATTTTTTAATTGATTACCCCTAACACAGCATATATGGGTGGTGGTGATGATTCATAATTTCCCTTGGAAGGTTAGTTCTAATTTTGTTGGATGTGTCGTAATTGGTTTTCACGAAAGAGACTGATGGAGATATGATCTACTAGAGTGCTTCATTTTGCTATTTGAAGCATTAATGCTTTGCACTTGTAAAAGGTAATTTTTAAGAAAATATTTTCCTTCAAGTTTTGTTTAAATTGTTTCCATTGTTATAAAATATGGGCTTATGAGAGAAGATGGTTTAGACTCTTCACTAATCCTCAAGTAAAATAACAATCCAACAATGATTCCCAACCAACTTTCATAAAAACTCAATCACAGATAACAGCTTTTGATCATCAGTGAGCAAAGGTTTTATAACGAGTGTTCAGTTCTGAATAATCTTGTCGCTTGATTAAATATATCTTTGTGTTAATGAAAAACTGCATGTCAACTTTACTTAATCACAACTAGGATATAATTGGGTAGGTTGCAAAAGATTTTAACAATTCTTTTTATTTGAATGTTTCATGGAAGTAAACACAATCTCCAAAATACTTTGTTTCCTCTCTCAGACCCCACAAGAGATTGCTTTCATCATCAATATCTAAAGACAAAACACCTGTCAGAAAACTCAATACCTGATATTCCCCCATCACCTCAAAAAATAAAGAAAAAAAACTGAATGAAGAGTTTTAGATTTGTTTTCTTCTCTCACTCTTTCCCCAAGTATAGGGGGGGGGGAATAAGATGAGGAAAGTATAATCTGACAGAAGAAATGCAGAAATGGCTGCAAAATGGACTTCTTGTAAGTTAAGGAACATTACAGTAGCAGACAAATCCCATCACATAACAAGTTTAGTCTGAGTAAAGAAGTCGGGAAGAAAATAGTTGAGGGGTTCAGTGCTGTTTGGCTATTCCCACTTATGTTTGTTTAAAAAAGTATATAAAAATAATTTCGGTGTTTTACATTTGCATTTTTATTTCTTTGCCAAGATGCTGAATGTTGAACAAAATAGTGTACTTATATTTACCTCTTGCCTATTGTGATAAAAGTTACTTTTTTTGTATATGATTGTCTTTTAGTTTTCTTCTATTACATTTTATGGAGAAAAAACTAAAAGACAATCATATAAAAAAAGTAACCTTTGGGTCAGATGTTGGTGCTTATTAAATGAGGCATCACTGCATTTGAGTAAATTGTTCTTGTTAATATCTTTGATTTTATGGGGTTTTTTTTATCAGTCTGATCAAATGCTTTCTTCCATTCAGTTCCCATGCTCTCTCAAGCATGTGCTTCTCAACAACCATGTTTCCATGCATGCATGCATGTGTGTGTGTATAATATATATATATATATATATATTATACAAATACATGATTGAATATGTAGAGATAAAGTAGAAAAGAACTCAAAAGTGCAAGTAATCCTCTTTACCAAAGAGCCTATATAAGAAACAAAACATTCTAATTTAAATCTTCATGGGCTGAAATACATTTATCAGTGTCAGTTATCCTTTGTTGTTTAATTAAAGAGATTTAATACAAAGGAAACAACAGTCATTCTACCCAAACAAACAAGATTCAAGATTAGAATCACGGTACCTAGAATCTTTCAAGGATTCAAACATAGCATTGTCTTTTGTTTTTGGAAATTGGCCTCCTGTTTTTTTTGTTTGAGACTTGTTCTAATAACCTCATCTCTCAAAGGTCCTTCGCAGCAGATGCACAACTAAGAGCATGAAGAAAATAACATAACATAGCGCTTACACCCATTTTAAACACCCCTAGCTCCTTTTATCCTGTGCTTGCTTTCTTCTCAGTTCTCACTATCCTGGGAATTATTCTTTTAAAATCTCAAGTGATTTTCAAATTGGACCTAACCTAGATTTTTAAAATTCAGTTGATAAAAAATACAACCTATAATACAATTCTTTTCCTTCATATGTAATATTAGAAACCATCAACCAAAACTGTCACCATAGGTTTCTTTCAGTTTTCAAGTTGATCTGCCTGGCTGGCTATGTATGTATCATGTGTACAGGCTGCACCAATGGAGCTAGAGGGAAGAAAGTTTCAGTTTCAACATTTACTTATGTCTACAAAAACTTTTTTTTTGTGTTGTTTTTTGAAAATTACCCCCCTAAATAGGTTTTTAGTGGGAGAGTTCAATTTGCAATGTAAGTTTATCCTAAACTGGTTCTTGTCCACTTGTTTTTTTTTGTTAAAAATTCCGACTTTTTTTAGTGATCACTGCCCAACAAAATGTGAGATAAGTAACTTATTCATTGATCACTCCCTTTTCCAATTTTTTTGATTGATCACTCCTAATACGGCATGTTGCCAAAAGATGTGACGGTTTCTATTGAGTGACTAACCAGACCTGTTTAAGATTCTGGTTAGCTCAACTTATTAACGAGGCTTGGCTTACATTAATTTTGCATTAGTGTATATAACATTTTTTCCATTAGGAAATAAAGATACATGCATGACTCCAGAAAATTAAGACATAGGAACATATGTTTCCTATCACGTTGACAGTATATGCAATAATTCTGAAAAGTATCAGCAAGGAATTGGATTTATTTATAATAGAGGAATACATATGACTTCACATGAAGAGAACTATGGCTTTGCCAGTGATCTAACAAATAGATTCAACTTCAGTATCTGTAAGAACATTGTTGAATATTTTCCATCGAGGACACTGATTTCTGTATATATGCAGTATTATTTTCAAGAACTATTAGATATCCATATAATCAACAGTTTATAATAAAAGATACATGAAGATAATGAAATATAGATATTACCTTGGATTTGTATCATTACCTGAATGTTTTTCAATATTGACTTGTAAACATTATAAATTGGCAGTACAATTTTCTTCCAAAAATGATTGCTTAACAAATCCAGAAAGATTTCTGACATGTTTGCATGTCTATTTATCAGATAAGTTTTCGAAAAATTATCTGATTGTTGTACAGTAATAGAAAAACTTAATTTATGACTAAAAAGCAAAAGAAAGGGAGCTAAACCATGCATCTCATTAAATGAATGATACAAGCACATCCAGGTATGGCCACCTTCCCACATCTTACATTATTGATGAAGATAACTTTGAATGAACTCCTTGACAAAAAGATCTCAGAGAAAATGTCAACAGATATTTTTATCTCAAATATAGATTAAAATCGTCCAGTTTTGTAGAAATGTCAAGTCTATCAAGTTACGAGGTCCATCTTCCATAGCAGACAATAATGAACTAATAAGCAAGCATCCAGTGAGCGTGTCACCTTTTATGTTTGGGAAGGCTGAAGAAGGCACAACCAATCTAAAAGTCTCGCCATGACATTTTGACCTGATATCACCAAAGAGCATTTTATAGGTCAATAAAAGAATCTTCATGCTTCAATGAAAACCATCTTTCATTACAAAAGTTATTTACCAGAAAAGTTGCTTAACTGAACTTTTCTAATGTTTTGCTTTGTTTTATATGTATATTTGGTCTTTATGGTCTAAAAATCAATGTTAATAGGTTTGTCACTTGAATGCCAAAAATGAATTATAATAAATATATTTCCTCTGAGTTTAAACCTCATAATTTGTGTTTTTCAGTTTAGTGCACACTAAACCTTTGTAATATTCCTATTAAAAAAAAAATATAAGTATTATATCCAGATGTAGAAGTTTTGAGGACTTAATTTATATGAATTAGAAAAGACAAAAATATAAAGGAAGAAACTGGTTGTACAGGGGGAAAATTGAGTGTGAACAATGCTGATATTCGTTGTTGGGGAGACAAGCTAATGACTCTCAATAGAATCAATCAGTATATATGCAGAGCGCAAAAAGAATTTTTTTATAGAAAAGTCTTTCATATTTTATTCTGACCCAGTCACCCTGACATGCGCAATTATTTCATAACAAATTGGTCTAGTCAAATACATGACTGAAGAGGCTACCAAAAGCACTGAACACAAATGTTTTTTGCATGATGTTGCAATATTTTGACCATAGTGACCCACAAATTCTAAGCATATATAACTTCACATTAATAATCAGAAAAAGTCTTCAATCATTTTCATCTTGCTTAATATATATGAGTCAGATACCTGTGTGTGTGTGTGTG
>VCCN01005798.1:7477215-7499878 GCA_006491835.1 Architeuthis dux
ATATATATATATGTGTGTGTTAGAAATAATAGGGGGAAAATGAGATGACTACCATTTTAATAATTTTTAATACCCTAAAAATCTAATGATGAATTATAGTTACACATGGTTCATTCATAATTATTAATCGGTTGTAATTTTTGTTTTAGAATATCTATTCAGGGCTTAGTTATGGAAAGAAGTAATTATATCTGTATATGATTAAACAGCATGTACAGTAAATATTGTAGATGCATCTGATATTAAATCATTAATATGAGCATAATGTTCCAGACTGTGCACCTGATCCCTTTCTCAAGCCCACGCTGCTCCATGGCGATCACATGACAGTGTGCTTTCCTAGGAGCCGCCATACTTATCTCGATTGGCAGCAATGATGTTCGTACAGCAGTGTTTTTTCTGGTCTCTCTATACTAATTCATTGCTCAAAAGCACTATTTCTAAATTCAAAAGCAGCAATAATAAGGTTCATAGTAGAATGAACTTCCGATCTCATTCTTTTTTCAAATTACCCACCTTCTTTTTCAAGGTTGTTCATTAAAGTTTGCTTTAAATTTCTCATTATATTGTACTAGATGTATATATTTTTCTATACAGACAAATTAATTTAACATTATTTACAGATAGATATACCTAATATGTTAATAGATAAAAAAGAAACCAAGTAAATAAGGCCAATATTTCTCAATCTGTAAATCTACTGACAGAATTTAATAGATTCACTCTCTAGAATGTATAATGAATTGATAGACAAAGTGCTACCCAAAAGTTTGTCTGCTCAGATGGTGTAATGGTTAGCACACGCAGGGTATCCTGGGTTTAATTCCTGGTATGAGCGAAGAGTGTGGAAAACTCTTCGTCAGGACAAATCTTTCTATGCACTCAGCAGCTAATTGAGTACACTCTAAGCTGTGTGATTAGGGTGGAGGTATCCCTTCAGTGGACTTGCATCCTGCCAAGGGGGTGGTCATAAAAACTTGGAAGAATAAAGTCCTAGTCTCGACCAGACTTGAAACTTGCAAGGATCACTAAGCTGACACATGCAACAGAAACTGGGTCTTTGTCACTGGGTGTATACTCCATTGGTAGTTGTCTCTTAAGAGACGGATGCTTTACTTTTTACCCAAAACTTTGAGGAATTTGAATAGATTGATCAGTCTGTTCATCTGTCAAGTTACACAGCATTCCCTGTGTCTCGCTAGACATTTCATACATCTCTTTAATCACTCTTGACTATGAAATAAAGCTCATTCTTTGAGGAAATCATTTTATGCCTTAAGTTCCCAAAACTTCTCGATAGTACCTTGTATTTTGCCATATATCTTGATATATTTAATGTCAAGAAAGAAAAAAAAACTCAAATCATGAAATAATAATTTTCATATTTAAAATGGAGTTTTCTCTAAAATTCAAATATTTTAAAGAACCACATTAAGTATGCATTATAATACTTTAATAAACTTAACTGAATGGTTATATAGAGAAAAATGTTTGGAAGAAAATCTTTCATAGAGATATCTAGTATGTAAACTGCTGTATGAATTATTTTAGGTATACATGCATTTTATAAATTGTAAAATATGTCAGTAAAAGCAGATGTTTTATATTATTTGTGTAGTGAGTAAGAACACAATGTATTATTATGCATATGTATAACATAAAACTTCTTTCTATCTGATGTATAAGTAAGGTTCTACATTAAAAGCAAATAGCTTACAGAAAAGCATAGGCACTAGTGATCTCAACTGGCTTGTAAGAAAATTACGAAACTGAGTGGAAAAGAATGGTGGATTTGATACAGAGTAGGAGAGAAGATGAGTACAGATTGGAGAATAGGATTTTTATAGCTGCCTTTTAGGGCAAGTAAGCAATAATAAAGTGTAATGTCTGAAGGAAGATTCTCAAAGAATCCCTAGCAAAAAGTGTAGGTGAAAATAAAAGCAAAAAAAACCTTAGCAGAGGATAAATAGGTTAAATTAATGCAGAAGAGAGTGAGATTAGATTGCTGTTTGTTGTTTTCTAGAAGATAGACAGACAGATCTGTACAGAAAAAGATGAATAGAGAGATTGATAAATGCAAGTATAGGGATGATGTGAATGACATCAGTACAAATAAGAACAGAATAGGCCACTCAACAACTAATAGAGAAAGAGACACAACTGCAGTTGAGTCTTTGTTTCTAGTGCTCCAGGGAATAGGGAGCCATGTTGAGAAAATAGTTTTGTGCTTGGTGAAGGAAATGCAACTAAACTTGAGAGGATGCCACAATGTTCTAATTTCTATTTCTGCTTAGTGACTGTGGGAAAACAATTTGTAATGACGACAGGACAGAACTCAAGAACAACTAAAGGCCAATTCTGATGCTTTTAGCCTGGGGCCAGATGCCAGTTAAGAGTGTAAAGACAACCAGGTAGAAGAGAAACTGGATGAAAGAGAGAGAAAGGAAGAATGTGACAAGGTAATAGAAACAAACACTAACACACAATCCATCAGGGTAGAAGGGCACAATTTGTCTACACATACTTTATTGGTATATTGTAATAAGTTTTGATAGGGCCGTCATACAGCAGACCATATGATATATTCTGACACTGCCTGGCTATGTGGTAGATATTAATACAAAGACGTTAATGTCAGCACAAACACAATGTTCATTCAAATCAAACTCAAGCTGCTAAAAGGTTTGGATTGTATCCAGGAAGATATCGGCAAAAGTGATTGCTTTCTACACAGGGATATTTTGCATGCTTGTAAAGTACCTTATTCACTATAGTAACGATGAAATAGAAATTTAAGTTATATGAATGAGTATATATTTATTTGAGATGTAAACTTGTAGAATATATTTAAGATATTTAGATTCTCTTATAGAAAATAAATACACTACCAAGAATTGAGGCCTGCCTCTTGTTTGAGATAGTTTCATATTTCCCACTGATGTCAGTGGCTGAAGCTCAGGTAAAAATCCAAGATTTTAAATGTTAAATTCAAGACAAACAAGCACTCTCCATTTGAAAGATTGGTACAAAACAAACTTCCTACCTGCATACTAATCCATTTGTGCTGTACTAAGCTTAATGAATATCTATACACTTCCAAAAATTCATGGTGAGATCTAATGAAATTTTTCAAAATTATATATTTTATTTATTTTAGCCCTGGTCTAGGAATGAGGATACATTCTACTTTAGGTCTCAGTTCATCTTAATGAATTCTGATTAAAATCAGAATCAGAATGTGCAATATTTCCCTTAAATGGTCATTGTTTGCTGAAAATATGAAATTTTAGAGTTCTTTCTGTTCAATTTGTGCTTTGAACTTCTTTCCAGGTACAGTTTTATAAGAAATGCTTAAACAGTAGTCATAATTTCAATCCTCCTTCTATTCTGGTTAGAAAAATAATTCTTTATGGTTACAAAAATCAAAAAGTTATGATATCAAGCATAGTTTGTCAATTGAAAAATTATATAAAACAGGTCAGTCACTCAACAGAAACCGTCATGTGAGCATCTTTTGGCAGCTGTGTTGGGGTGATCAATTAAAAGATAGAAAAAACGGGTGATCAATGAATAAGTTACTTCCCTCGCCTTTAGTTGGGCAATGATCACTAAAAAACGTCTGAGTTTTCAAAAAAACATTCGCACACAAACTAGTGATCAATTTAGCATAAACTTACATTGCACACTAAAAATCTGATATGTGATACATACACAGCCAGCCAGCCAGGCTGGCAACTTGAAAACTGAAAGAAACCTATGTTGACAGTTTTGGTTAACGGTTTCTAATAATATCTAAACTTATTTTTTTCATTTTATCTGGTTGTATTAAAAATCTGTTGCTTAAAAGATAGGAGTTGTGCTGGTGGATAACATTTTTGTAAAGACTTAAAAGAATCATCGATGCATGAATTTTGCTTCACTTTTTTGAGACATGTAAATGTTACCCAAAGATAGTTCATTTAAAAAAAAAAAAGGAAAGAGGGCTACTACTTTGTGGCTCTCAAGATAATTTCTTAAAAAAAAAAATTCCTTGCAAATTTTCAGGTCACATTCACAGAAGAGAAAGTAGATCTTAGTTGCCTCTATCAGTGAAAGCTATACAACATGACAAAAGAAAAGATATTGTTCAGTCATGCCTGCTTAAAAAGAAAGGTACAAAAGTCCCTTTAAAAATGAGTTATTTTTCTAACCTGAAGCTGTTATTATTCTTGTACCAGAATAGGAGTATTGAATTTATGACTACACTTAAAAAGATTGTAGAAAGCAGTTTGCTAGATTTGCATCTAATATCAAAAATATTATTCTGATTTATAAAGAAAGCTTTCTTTTGGCCTGATTTTGAATTCATGCTGTGAATAACAAATGCCTTTCCACATTTGAAAAAAGGTATAATGAAGTGAGAAGGGCAGATAAGTAGATACAAAAATAAATAAATAAAATGATAGATGGTATAAACAGGCTAAATAATGGAGTAAGTGTCAAAATAGTTGTTTGATAACCATTGAACTTAGTTGCTACACAGGCAACATACTTACATGGTGTGTAAATATTTCTTTTTCAACTGTTTTTTCCTTTAAGAAAACTTAACAACTATAAAGAATTTGCATAAAAGCTTCAGGATAATCTGTCTCCAATATTCTTCATGCTAAGATTTTTTATTATGAAGTGTGAAAACAAGAAACTTTCTTACTTACATACATACAAGTTCACTTAAACCAAATTTCTTTTCAAATTCTCTCTTCTAAGTATTTTTGTTCATTGTCGTCAATGATTCTTTGCAGAAATTTAATTAGCACAAATATTGCTCGGTTGGTTACCAATAATAACATTTTATATGCAAAATTCTTTAAGATGAAAATGGAACTCCAGTAAAATAATTGAAACTCGGTGTCCAAAGGGAAAAAATGCTCATATTTCCTTTTTAGATTTCTTCAAAAATGTCAAGACTGGATACATTGTCTATGAAACCTGATAAATTGAAGATAACTTTTCAAGCAGAGTTTTTCTGGTAGAAACATCAGTTTCAAGGAGGGAGTGGATCTATTGTTAGTATCAACATCAGCAGCAGCCTTTAACATCTGTCGTTGGATATAGACCTTCCCCAAGATCCTCCAGACCTCTCAATCATGGGCGTCATGGCGCAAATACCTTCTGAACTTGTCCAAATCATCATGCTATCTCGTCTTTTGCAGGACACAATTTTGCATACAATCTCTGAGGATCCACATTGTGAGTTGTCATCTCCTGCAGTTATCTGACATTCTTGCAACATGGCCTGTCCATTGCCATTTGCATTTTCTAACAGGTTTTATATCTCTGTTCGTTCCCTAATATAATGTGCTGTCTTGGGATCTCTCCATGTGATGTTAAGCATGATCTTCTCTGCATGTTGCATGGTTCTTAGTTTGAGAGCCAATCTTTTGGTTAGGTTCTATGTTTCAGCTCTATAGACGAGCATTGGTTGTAGACCCTTCTTTTTAAAACTGAGATCTTCTTGTCGTTGAAAGTTGAGCTTGCCCACTTAGGGTGATTCTTCATTTGATTTCTTATTTTATCTAAGTTTGAGAGTTGTTAATTCTTTCATTTCAACTTGATTTTGATTCTATTCAAAACATAATGCCCATTCTGTTCATCAAAAAATTGTGATCATCCACTTGTTCCTCCTACCAGGTATTTCAGAGAAGATATACATGCCATGTCATTTGCCTTTGCTCTTAGAAAACAGCTGACTTAAATAAATTGACACTGACAAAAGCCAAGAAAGTTCAAATTAACATGGTAAAACTATTTAAATTGCATCTAAAAATCCTCTGGCCAATTTATGCAGCCTGCCAATATATACTTATCAATGGTAATACTTTCTATTTGTTCTAGTGACTAGATTCAAGAAAAGTAAAAAAAACGTATAAGATTTTTTAAAGTTTTATTTTGTATAATTATTTTGCTGTTATCTTGAGCTAAAACAAAAAATGATTTTGAATCAACTCCAAAATGAAAAAACTGGAACAAAGAAAGAATAAACTTTCATTTAGAAAAAATTAACCTCATTGGAATTGCTAAAGCTCAGGTAGTATACATGATTTATGAATAAAAGATATACTCTTGAATTTTGTTTTACATAGCTTTAAGATCTATCTTACTGACAACATGCTTTTCCTTTTTTATTCAAAAGTAATTTAATCCTTCTGAAAAGAATTTCGTCTATTAGACAGTTTTAAATCATAAAAGATGGAATTAGCTCTTATTTGCAATTTATGCCTCAATAATATACTCTCAAGAATCAATCTATGAAAAAGAATATTGAGTACAAAAGCTGAAAATTAATCAGAAAAAACATGCTTGTAGGTAATCAGTATGATTATTGCTAATATTTCAATGAATATTTACATCACCTTAACTATTTATTACCTACAAGATTTTTTTGTAGTTACTATCATTATATAATCCTTTCGATTATTTTCAGGAGGGAACCAGATTTAACATTAAGTTAAGTTAAAATTAGTCCTGGCATCTAAGAAAAGGAGTTCACAGATGACTATAAGAAAAATGTACTAAAGTGTTTTAAGAATGCATTGATGTCAATTCTTTAAACCAAATCTGGAATATATGCGTCTTTGCAAAACTATGAGTAGAAAATGTTTAAAATTCTTATGAAGAGACAAAAAGAGCGGCTGGTAACAGATCTTACACTTTAGCAAGGAATTTATGGAATGTATCAGTTTCAATACAGGAATCCAGACATTTCTTTATGAAAAGATTATTGCTTCTACTATTTTTTCATCTAATCAAACAAAAAGATAACTATTTCTTCTTCTATATTAAACTCATCTTATTTTGAATTTTCTTTTTTCATCTTTTTGGGGATTAGGTGAAAGGCAGATATCAACACCTTTTCTATTTCATTATTATTTGATTGAGTTATAAAGATTGGACATTTACTTAATTATAAACTAATATTTTATTAAGAAATTAAAATCATCTTGTTTCTCCCATTTTTTTTTACAAATTTCTATTTTTGTGTATTTAGACACATGCTGAAAAGTTGAAAATAGAAGAATTAAAAAAAGACTTTGACAAATCTTTGTATGATATAACTTAAAATTAGATCTAAAAATCTATTATATTAAAGCAATGGTCTTCAAACTTTAACTACTTGGGGAACTCTTTTCAATAATTAAGTTTTCTAGGGAACCCCTTCAAAACTTTCCCTTCAACATAGATTTTTTACATATGTAACTATTGGATTTTGGCTTTGTTTATGGAATTATCTGAATGTGTATAAACCTGAATAGAAAATACACACTCAATTATTGAGGAAAAACAGACATATGAACGACTACTAACTGAATAGCGTCCATGTCACATAAATAACCAAGATGGTTTTAATTTTAACATACTGTTAAAAATAAGTATTTGGAATTTAGTTAAGAGTCGTACGTTAAGAATAAAGAAATAAGATAAAGACATGTAAAAGCTGTGAAGGAATTGTTTATGTAATGATGAATTAATAAGTATATTGCGAAAATGTCACTTTGTTTTGCAAAGCCCTGGGGTTCCGCAGAACACAGTTTAAATACTGCTATATTAAATTATCTAAGAATGATACAAAATGTCAAGCAAGGTTACCTAACGTTGTTAATAATCTTATAAAAATTTAACTGAAGTTATATATAGATGAAAAAATAAATAAAGTACATATCCACTTTTCCTTTCTGTGAAATTTATAGATTGGGTGATTAGAAGAGGCTTGTTTTGCTGTTTTGTGAATTTTTATATGAGGAATAGTGAATAACAAAAAGAGTAAAAACACATAAATTAGAAAGTGATATAGTCGTGTGATTAGAAGTGGATAAAGAGATATGAGAGAGTATGAGGGCAGGATGCTTCAGGCAGTCTAGCAGATAAGGCCAGCCTATCTGTCAAATTAATCACTTGTATAGATGTAGACATTCCAGTAAATTCATTAATTCTTCTATTTTAATCTTGAAATAATTGCCATCCCAGATTGATGATGTTTTTGACATTAGGATTACATAATACTAGTCATTATATAATAAATAGGTGATCAGAAGCACCTTAATTAAATACCATTTAAACACACTGAAATATAAAGTGCTACCCAAAGGTTTGGGGAATTTGATCATGAATGAGATTACTTTAAAGATGGTGGACATTAGCACTTTGTATAAGAAAATGAAACACAGTCATACCTTTGTGGAAATGTCTGAAGAAAGTTTGTGATTAGCAGTTAGGATTTGAGTCAAAGTTAACAGATCAGCTGTATAAATTGAAATTTGCTGCAAATCAATAAGCCATTCTTAAATCCAGAGAGAAAAATACCATAAGTTATTCATGAAAGACTCTTACAGACATGGGCATGTTCAAAAGTTTAAGCTATTATTTTAGCATAAAATTGCAATATAAAGACCAATATGATCTTCAATCCCCTTTTTAGAGATCATTTCATTTAATACATCCAACAGACAGTTCTTTTTTTCTAAACAACATGATGATTGAAGAGAGGTCACAAGAGAATCAGCAAAAAATGACAATGGCATATGCTGATGCCATTCTTTCTAGTAATTCTTATAGATTACTTGTTGGGAGTTGGCATCTTTATTTAATGACTCTTCTAAATGTTACTGCATGAATGATTGATGGATATCTGAACATCAAGAAGGCCAATACAATAAGAAATTCATTGCCACATCATTGGAACCTCTTCTGATCATTCCAAATTTAAAGCATAGAACCTTAAAAGAACCTATTTACAAATGGATGCATTGTTATCATACCAAGATATGCATAAACAACAACCCTCTCCAAGCATTTATTTGTTGCTAAAGTCATTATTGAAAGAGACCATGTTGGCTATGAACAAGCCCCCACACATAATATTATCCAGTAAATCCTGTGTTGGTAAATGTTACACAGGGATCTAATGATCTAAGTGATTTTCATTTTACTCCAATACATCTGATGAGAAACCTTTACCAATCATTTCAAGTGTTTATACTTTTGAGAGCAGTGAAACATAAAACAAGGAACATCACATTCTTCTCTATCAGTTGCCATGCAAATATGCATCTCTTGGTCTCAGTGCCTTCTGCTTAGATATTATTTAGCAGACAGGTAGTGCCCTGATTTTGTAAGAGTGATCTAAATCTATATTGTCCTCTTGTCAAGAATGTCTTCAGAATAACATTTTTCTGGGTGAAGAGTCACTCTTAATGCATTTTAAGAGAGAACCCCCAAAAAGGTGTTAGAATTTCTAGCAGCTATTTAAAGACGCCTATAACTTTATACTTTTAATAGGAACCAATGATGGAATTGTTTTGTTTTTTTGGAACTAGGTATACAGTAAAGCTAGGTTTTGGGAACTACTTATATGGTAATGTCTCCGTTAGTAGACATTGAACATACAAAAAAACTGGAAGTTGAGAAGTAGGTATCTGCCGTACCCCCATTATCCCCCCCCCCCATCACTGGTGGGAACAATTAAAACAAAGGATTAATGTTTAATTATTTACCATGCATATTTTTGAGACACACCTTCTTCCCAATTACCTAATCATTAATTTTCATTGGCAAACATCAGTACCTGATATCTAACACAAGTTGATAATTACTTAAATATTTACAAAGAAAATAGTCTTTATATATGTCTAGATAATTAAAAGATGAAATTTTAAAATACTAATTCATGATTTGAGAAATTGTAATACAAATAAGCTATTTATGTTATATTCTTTAATCAGGCTACACATGTTACTCTTACAGAAACTGATATCTTTGATCTAAGACAAAAGATTTTGTATCATAAGGTAAAGAAAACAGATACAAATCTTTTATTTAAATTTAGTTGTTTTTATACAACTTATTAATTCGGGCCACTGTTTCTATGGCAACAAATAACAGCACAATCGGAAATAAAGAGTCGGCCTTCAGTGAGAATCGAACTCACATCCTCATTGCTAGAGGGAGACTAGTTTGCACCTAGCTGCTTTTACCAATTGGTCACAAAGACTTCATGGATTAGCAGAAGCTGATTTCTTTTTGAGATTTCTTTTACATGTCAAAAAGAGAAAATAGGGCAAAACCTTTCACCACTTTGTTTTTGAGTAAAATGTTCACCTGATATAAGTCATAACCAAGTAATACAATCCAAAATGTATTAACTAAATATTGCTTTTGGTTTTTCTAATAGAATTTCAATTTCTTTATAACACTTATTGTAATTTAATGGCCTCTTTTGCCAAAGTCAAATTCTAATAAATTGGCAGCAATAGAAGAAACCAACTTCTTCAAAAATGTTGGCTAGTATTTAGATATGACATTGAAAAAAATGCTGTTGATGTTTTTCCATTATAGAACTCAATGCCAAATAGCTAAAGGGGATCTCATTTGAGTCTAATTATCTAAAAGATATATAAGGGAGATAAGCAACTGAGACAAAAAAAAAAGATTAAATATAATAAAAGGTTATAAAATTGAGTCAGAGAAAAATAAATAAAATGAAAACCAAGTATAATGCTCAGAGACCACTAGGATAGTTTAAAGCTCAAAACAACAAAGATAAGGATGTTAATCTAAAGAACAAGAAGCATTTATCAAAATGTAATTTCTCTTCCTACATATAATTTTGTAAAATTAAAAGGGGAGCTGTAATTGCTCAACAGATCAGAGACCTATTTCTATTTACTAACATTCAGCTAATCTGTGTCTCAAACTGCTTATACCATGATTACTATTAACACTAGTATCTTTACTGTTATCTATGAGCCTAGAAGGCCAATGGCTCTTCTTAGTAATTACTGCTGTTTTTGTTTCTATTGTTTCCGCTACTAATTGATACTATCATCTACTACAAGTATCTGGTGTTTTGTCAGATCTAATTCTAATGGAATACTGGCTAACTTGTTCAGTTTGTTGAATTCTTCATTGTCATCTGGTCAAAGGGTCAGTTCACTACTTCCATTTGCTGAATTTTAAAAATTGCTGTGTTTAAAAAAAAAAAAAATATTGGAAGTGTATAATGAATCAGATAATTATGATATTTAGCATTATTTTTTCTAGCATAAAAGGACAATATTAGCATTAAAAACAATTATTCACTGGCTCCTTCAGGATATGAACCCAAATGATTGGTGTTTGCAGGATGTGCAAACATTATTGCTGAATAATGTATTAACTACTGTTAAAAATCATCAGGTAAAAATAAATGAATAAAGACCAAATAAAGGATGTTATCCCAATTTTCTTTTTTTATATCTAGGTCTCCTTATAAAATAAAGTAACACATTTCAAGGGGCTTATAAGTTTAACAGGGAGTTCTTGGCCCGCTTTAAAGGGCTGAGCATTAAAGATGTAACACAACAAAGATTTATTCCAGATTGACACAGACTTGATTTTTGCAAGTACAACTCACCAGTGTTGCCAACTCAAAAAATATTGTCACGCTAGTTTGACTGCCAAAAAGCGCTAATTGTTTCTGAAAAAAGACACTAAAATGGTCAAAAATATCAAAAGAATTGCCAAAATGTTTAAGCACAAACTTGCTAAATCAGCAACACTGCAGCTGACTAGTAGAGAAGGAAGTACATTTTACCAAGTGAATATTTCTAAACAAGTGATTTCTAGTATATTTGAGAGCTAAACATGTACACAAGAAAAAGAAAGTATGGATTAAGGTAATTCTGTGGCTGGCAGAAAGGAAGAAATTTGTTACTATTTTTTTTGATTTATACAATATTTTTGATAGTCAAAATTTGTCCTCTGGAAGTTGCAGTCTTTATTTGATAGTAGAATTCTAATTTTATTAAACTGGCTCATAGTCTGTGTGAATGGTTCTAAATCTGAGTGTGTGTGTGGGGGGGGGGTAAGTAGTGGTGTGCCACAGGGGTCAGTGCTTGGACCAGTACTATTTTTAATATTTATTAATGATCTACCGGATACAATATCTATAACATGTAAATGCAGATGATACCAAATTGTACCACCCAGTCTTGTCGCCGGTTGACCAAGTAAGAGTACAGCAGGACCTAGATAAATTAATGCTATGGTCAAGAGAATGGTTATTAGCTATAATGGAGATACATGTAAGATGTTACATGTAGGAAATAGAAATCTATGTTACAATTACTGTATGAACGAAAATGTACTAGATATTGTAAATGATGAAAAGGATCTTGGTATCATAGTAACTGATAAACTATCATTCTACAAGTATATTACCAGTGCCGTGGCTAAGCCGAACAGGGTGCTAGGACTGATGAAGCATAATTGTATACTTTTTTCAATAAAATGTTCATACATATACTAAAATTCTTTTGGCAAGTTTTATGGAACAACTTATAGCCTTTTGTGCATCTGCTTTTCTTATGCTATGACTAAAATATGAAGGAACTGATCTAAATAATCATATAACAAAATACAAAGTAAGTTTTATTTAAAACAGCAAGGACATTTTTAACATTTATGTCTGATACCTACTTTTCTAAACTTATAATTTTCAATATTCATTAGATTGAATTAGTGAAATCAAGCAATATAAGAGTAGAAAAAATAAGAACACAGATAGAGAAAATTATTATTTATAAATGAATCCTGAGTAAATAATTTGTTCTGTGGATGAGTGATTTTTGTTCATTGTTTTTACACACCCACACAGTATTTGAGAACTTTGAATATCAGTATTTCAAGCACCCACCTACGTGATATTATTGACATAATATTATTGTATAATGATAAAGAAAATCTTAATCAATATTATTGATACAATACTGCTGTATGTCTAAAGCAAATTATTTTTATCAATATTATTAATACAATGTAATTGGATAAGGTAAATTCTATTTGATTAATGTTGCCGTTCAATATTACTTCTGATATGTTATCTCCCTTGCAGTTCAAAATCATTGATATTACCTAATATTGTTTTCACAACTTAAACTAATAAATTATTGTTAAAAATATAATTAAAGCCATTATTATTATGATTCTGACCAAGTGATGTTATAAAGCACTGAAATAAATTCATTTTGCACAAATTTATTTGACATTAATCTATGTCTAGATAAAATCCTGAGTAAATAATTTATTACAAATAAAGGATGCTGCCACAAAGCATGTAAATTCAGTTGAAATCAAGAAGATATGGATAAGCATGAAGATTTATTCCAGATTGACACAGACTTGTGGATGAGTGATTTTTGTTCATTGTCCTTACACACCCACATAGTATTTGAGAATTAAATCACAAAGGTAGAGAAAATTTATTATTTATAAATGAATAAATATTGTTTTTTGTAACACGTATAGACCATATGTCTGTTTATGTAATAGTTTATAAACAACTACAGCAATAAAGTAGCAAGGGGATATTGTAACAATCAAGGAACAATCTCTGTAAATGCTGGTCCCAGGTTCAAATTCCACCACTGACTATTGTTAGTATTTTATTCCCTTATATTTTTTCTATCAGACGGGGGGGGGGGTGAAGGAGTAAATTTATGGATTTAAAAAAAAATACAGTTCCATTTATATAAACATTTGGTCATTAATGACATTTTAAGATATTATACAAATAATTAAGCAGCAAAAATGGAGATGGGCTGGTCACCTAGCAAGAAGAAATGACAATAGATGGGGTAAAAGACTAACCGATTGGTGCCCATGGTACATTAAATGCAGTAGGAAAAGACCAGACACAAGATGGAGGGACGAGATAGAAAAGTTTGCTGGTAAGACGTGGCAGAGGTTAGCACAAGATAGGTTGTCATGGAAGGAGATGGGAAAGGCCTTTGTCCAGCAGTGGACTTATAACAGCTGATGATGAATATACTTTTAAAAGATCTTGTACATCTGGAGCCTACTTTAATGTACAAATAAAATTCTGAATATTGTTTGTGCAAAAGTTTTCCGGAGTTTCCTAAAGTTTGACAACTAAAAATTGTTTTTTATGGTTTTTTTTCTCATTTGATCTCTGATTACAATTGAAAATTACAAACCAGATGTTTAAGAAAGATTTTCAAAGCTATTATTTAGGTAATCACCAACGTTAATGAAGGTTTCTGTTTGTCAGAAATTTGTGTTTGTATTCTTATTAGAATATTGAAGAAAAAGCAAAATTCTCTGAATGTTTTTCTTGGTAACGGGTCGAGGAGGTTGGGGAAGAAAAGGGAGGCATGGAAGAGGATGTTGCCTTAAAGAATAGTCCACACCTAGTGACCTCCTTCATCCATTGTAAATGCATATAGAAAGGGTGGGAGTTTTCTGTACATGTCTATGATGGCACAGATGAAAAGGGTGACTGCAAACATGAACATGTCTATTAAATAATGGAGAAGAGCATGGGAGGAGGAGTTTAGTGATGTAATGGAAGAGAGAAAAGATGGATAGATGCAAACAGTTATTGTTTAGTGAATAAAGATAATAGAAATAAGAGAGGGAAAAGAAAGGGAACAGATGTGAAATTTAAATAAAGAAATAAAGGAGGTAACATAATGGCGGTAGAAGACAAGAAGATATTCATCATCATCATCAGCAATTATAAGTCCACTGCTGGACAAAGGTCTATCCCATCTCCTTCCATGACGACATAGATTGTGCTAACTTTTCTATCTCGTCTCTCCATCTTGTGTCTTGTCTTTTCCTTTTAACCTTGCCAATGTGCTTAAAGCTTAAAGTATACAACGGTTGCATAATACCAGCCATGACTTACAGATGCGAAACATGGAAATTAACAAAACAAGCTTAGAATCGCACAGAGCCATGGAAAGAGCAATGCTAGGAATAACTCTAAGAGATAGAAAAAGATCAACATGGATCAGAGGGAGGACTAGAGTGAAGGATATTATACAAATAATAAAGTAGCTGGGCTGGTCACCTAGCAAGAAGAGATGACAATAAATGGGGGGAAAAGACTAACTGATTGGTGCCCATGGGACAGTAAAGAAGATATTAATAGAGTGGAAATAGACAGATTTGTTCAAAATACTTTGTTGATAAGCTGAAAGCTGAAAAAATGTTGGTGAAACATGGAGGGGAAATTTTTAAAAAATTGCAAAAGCCAATATGGAGAAAATATTCAGTATTGGTGAAGGCCAAAACAAAACTAGATAAAAAGGTAATTTTCTTTGGGGTGCATTCAACAAAAATCTCTTTTTAAAAAAATCATTTCTGATGACATTCCAAACCTTTTTGCTATTGTAGGAACAGAACCAGAACCTTCAGCAAAGAGCAAAACTGAATTTAATGCTGAAAATTTATGTTTAAAAATTGAACAGAGGCAAGTTGTAATCATACTTCCATGCCTGAGTAACTAGGAAATACCTCATTATAATTACAGAAAAATCTACAAACACAGATAAATAGGTATAGTTTATAAGTATAGACCATAAGATTTAAAATTTAAATTATTGGTAATAAATTCTACTTTGACTGGATAATTTCATAATTGGTTTTTGCACCACTGAAGAGCCTATAGGAAATCTTTTTTGTAACAAGAGGAATAATGCTATAAGACTGGGATCTTTCAGCACAGTAAACCTATATAGATCATAGTCTTTTGCCAGTGGCAACCTATCTAATGAACATAGCTGACCTTTTGAGTTGATTTCTTCCCTTCATCTGACTGAGAAATGAATGTGGTAAAAACAAAGACAGGTGTAAAAGACAAAGGTTGGCTGTTGACAATGGTGATAGGAGGAAGAATCCAGGAAGACAGGTCGAGCTGAGATCAGAGTGGAGAGGATTGAGCAATGGTGAGAAAATCATAGATGACAAATGCAGGTTGACAGATAGAGAGAAGATATGAGGAAGCAAGTACAATAGATGCGACCCCCAAAAATGCTATATTAGAGGATACAGTGGACAGATAAAAGAGAATTAGGGATGTAGAAAGACATAATACTTTGCTCAACAGGTGATGCAAAGAATGCTTTAAAATCAGGGGCGGATCCAGCTTGTTGAAACAACCGTCTCCCAAAATCTTTTTTTTGGGGGGGGGGGGGGGATCTCGTTTTTAAGCTTATGATCCAGGATTGGATAAAATTGGGTTTCAGGGCATATCAGCTACTGAAATTAAGTGTTGTCTAGAAGTCTATTTAAAACATGTTTAAAATTTTTTGTATGTGATAAAAAAGGTGGGGGCGGCGTTTAGGGTGGTCTGAGTGCATCTGATGTATCCAAGATTGGCTAAAATTATTGTGTTTCAGGGCATTTCAGCTACTGAAATTAAGATAAATAAAAATTTTGGAAAAATTCCGAGGGGCTTCTAGAAGACCACTGGATTCGACCCCTGAAAATAGTAATCCACTTGGAAGAGATAGGGATACTTTTCCAAATGATCTTCCAAGACATTTTGAGGAGATCGTTTCTAAAATCCCAATCTTATAGCATTATTCCTCTGGTTACAAAAAAGATTTCTTAGGTTTTTCATTGGTGCAAAAACCAATTATTAGATTATAAATCAGATCATGGTATCACAGTTGAAGAACTATTATAAATAAAATTTAAAATATTTAATAATATTTATTTCTCCTTTTGAATTAGTTTATAAAAATAAGTAAATAAATACTCATTGAGATTAAATTTAAAGTTGATTCTTTTCATATAACAAAAATTAATTATTTCATTATAAAACAAAACTACAAATGGTTTAGGAAGAGAATTTAGTCTGAATAAAACTCAGTAACAGAACTTGGTTAAAAAAATATAAAATTATGAAATAATATTGTAACTTATTGTTTGATTTCTTTTTATGTTGAATTTATTACCAACAATTTAAGTTGAACATTTTTTTAGTATCTTGTATTAACTGATAAAAAAAACAGTAAGCTACTTCCAAAATATAGACCTTGAGAGGGCAAAAGTGTATCTAGATAAAAGTTCTGAACTGAAAATAAGTTATAGTATAATATAAATAAATTTCATGAAGAGTATTACATGAATTATGTGATAAACAGTCTTAACTGTGCTTAAAACACATTTAAACAAGAAAAATTGAATAAGTCGGTATTTGGAGAAAATAATCTTTAAAGTATAATGTAAAATTACATATTTTAAAATAAACAGAAAAAGTATTTTTCTTTTTTTCTCAGTAATAAATTAAAACAAAAATAAAAGACTTTTTGTCTCAACATTTATTGAGATCAAGTTAGAATGTCTCAAGTATTCTGTTAAGGTGAATTCAAAATGTAATGTTAAATCAGTTTTTACAAAAAATTAAAAAAAAAAGAATTGTATCAATTTGGGGTTGAATACATGTCTAATTCTATATACTCAAAACTTCAAATTGATCATAATATTTCAAAGGAAGTATGAAAGTCTACTTATCAACAATTTGACTAAATACACAAATCATACATTTTAGAATTGTGAAGAAAATATTTCTCTGATGACTGCTGTTAAATTGATAAAACATTTGAAAGTTTTTTCAAGCAGTATGAGATTTTTTAACTTATCCTTTATATAATTTTTACAAAATAAGAGTTATGATTTTAAAAAGAAAGTAAACTTGTTAGAAGAGCATCCAAATCTTTTGCAAACAATTTGTTGGTCACTTTAATTAAAAGTCTTCAATATTCATAATAAAGTATCGATTTAATAAGACACCTATGATAATTACCATCAACAAAAAGCTGTTCTATTACTTATAACATTTTTTTACATGTAACGTTGGTGTTAACATATATGGAATAGTACAAATATGACATTTACTTAAAATTTGTCTATTTTGATGCAGCTACATATAAAGAGACATTCTCATTCTAGACAAAATTCTAAGTTTGGAAAGCACATACTGACTTTGACATGAATTAAAGAATTATGGTAATTCTTGTATTTTTTAGATTTGATAACCAAATCATTTTTATTTATGTATGAAAGAAAACACATCCTTGTTTATCAGTGCAGAAATTTAAAACAAAATGTTTAATATTTGAATATTTTAAGTTTGTTATTAATTTCATAAGTCTGAATTGAAAACCAAGGGAAAAAAATGTAAGATATTTATGAGCAAGAAAGTACATCCCACAAAATGGATTATTTGTTTAGACTAAAGGGGCCGAATGTTGTGATGATTTAAAAATAGATAGGAAAACCTAAGTTGCCAGGAAACAAAACACTTGAAACGTACAAATCAGTTACTTTAAAAATGAGAAGGAAAAAAAAGCTAAAAATTTTTTTATCCTCATTTTTTATGAGTTATGTCCCTTGGACTGTAGATAAGTGGAATATAAGTAAATGTATCTGATTAAATTGCCAGTGATGAGTGAGTGCTAAGTGTTAACGTATAACCAAATGTATACTTATGTTAGACAACACTGATTTTACAAACATGCAAATGTATTGTATGCATTATCATTTTATCTGAATCATACATAAATTCACATACGTTTTTCAAGCCCAAACATTTATAAAATGTTTAAATATATTAGATAAACATAAATTATTTTCATATTAATTTTTTTTTTTTACTTGAAAACAAAAATGACTGAATCTGATCTATTTGGCTATAGTTTTTCAGTAATCTTTAAAAACATGATAGTGTTTTGAATATGCACCAGTTTACGGAAATTACAATTTAAACTTTTTACCTTTTTTGTTTAAATATAGCTTCATATTTCCAAGTAACATTTGAAAGAAAATGCACTTGAACCAGTTTAGTTTTAATTTTGATATGATCAAAAGCTTTCGTCTTTAATACATTTGATAGTTTAATGATGAATATCAAGATTAAGGAAAATAAATTATCTAAGCATATAAACTTCAACTCATTACAGGGGATTGACTAAAAATACAGAAAATCTTTTAACGAACACATATACAGAATTAATAATAAAAATGGATTTAAAAAGGCAATCTTTTGGGTTCTTACATAAAAGGATTTGAAAAATTAAGTTACAATCTACTAAAACTAGAACTGCAGTTTCTATATTTGACAAAATAGGTTTATAACTGGACTTCTGTAATTTGTTTTGAACTAACAACATCAACTTTATGTATAAGTGTTTTTTGACTGTTGTCCTCATCTCGGCCGTTCTACCCTATGGCCTTCTTCAGATGGGTGTCGTGGGTGGTGATATTTCGGAAAGCTGAGACAGGAGATCAAATTTGGAATTCCAAAGATGGCCGACTGTACACCCAGCATTGTTTATGGAGGTCCAAATGACCCTTTAAAAGACACCCCTGTGACACCGACCTAGGACACAACATATTTATGACATGAAAAATGGTCAACAACTTATAACTGCTTCCACCGAAAATTAGATGGCGACACCCACCTGAAGAAGGCCGTAGGGTACAACAGTCGAAACATTGTGCACCAAGATGAGAACAACAGTCCAAAAACATTTATACATAATGATAATGCCTCATCTAAAAAATTCAAACAGAAATTACCATCATTTTTGTTTTTTATTGTCTTTTTTAATACACAGTATAATTTTATATCTTTACAAATCAGTGTATGTGTGAGAGTTACATAATGTTTAGATTTATTTCAACCAAACTTTTTGTATTCCTATATTTATATATTTATATTCCTAAATAGTTTGGAAAGATTGGTCAGTACTAAAAGTACAAATTCAAATTTTGAATGCAGGGTAAATAAATGTCCTGTATAAATAGGTTATTATATCTGACACAAGTTTTATATAATTTATCTCTATCTCTCCCTGTGTATGTGTGTGTGTGTGTGTGTGTATTTAGGCAGCAACCGTTCATTAATGCATGTCTGGTTAAATACGATGGACAAGACTAACTAAAAAATTAGGTATTCCTTGTCTGTCGTATTTAACGAGACATGCACACATACACATACATATATATATATAATATATATATATATAATCCGTTTGCATCAAATTGTCACACTACTGTGTCAAAATAATTCATTAGACCGTGGTTATTTGTAGAATGCTCAATACCTGGGGTAGAGCCGTAATCAATAAAGCAATATCATGTATGTATATATATATATATATATATTATCATCAACAACCGTTATAAGTCCACTGCCTTTCCCATCTCCTTCCATGACGACCTATCTTGTGCTAACCTCTGCCCAGTCTTACTGGCAAACTTTTCTATCTCGTCCCTCCATCTTGTGTCTGGTCTTTTCCTACTTCATTTACTGTCCCCCATCTATTGTCATCTCTTCTTGCTAGGTGGCCAGCCCATCTCCACTTTTGCTGCTTAATTAGTTGTATAATATCTTTCACTCTAGTCCTCTCTCTGATCCATGTTGATCTTTTTCTATCTCTTAGCTTCCATGACGAGCATGATTGTGCTAGCCACTGTCATGTCTTACCGGCAAACTTGTCTATCTCATCTCTCCATCTTGTATCTGGTCTTTTCCTACTTCGTTTACTGTCCCATGGGCACCAATCAGTTAACCATCTGCTCCATCTGTTGTCCCTTTTCTCACTATGTGCCCTGCCCATCTCCATTTTTGTTGCTTAATTACATGTACAATATCCTTCACCCTGGTCCTCAATCGGATCCATATTGTTCTTTTTCTATTGCTAAGAGTTATTCCTAACATTGCTCTTTCTGTTGCCCTCTGTGTGGTTCTGAGTGCTTTTGTAAGCTTTGCAGTTTTCGCAGCCATACATCCTAGATGGTATTATGCATTGATTGTATACTTTACATTTTAAGCACACTTGCAATTTGCATTTCAAAACGACTCTATTTATACCAAATGCAATTTTTGTCCAAAATAAACTTTAATATCTTCTCACTGTGTAAAGACAGGGAATGGAATTTCAAAAGTTTGACTTTGTAAGTAAATTAGATCTATAATTTCTATTCCTCCTTATACTATCAATATTTACTGAAACTGATAGTAACCCCTGTAACAGTATGTACCTGACCTAATTAGTAAAGAAAGAACAGAACTAGTTTATTCCAATCCATACAAAATAAAAAATAACCACCATGAAAAGTTTATTTCTGAATAAAGTAATGGCATCGCCAAAATATCCATCATGGAAAAGCAATGCAGTTAATAGTTTTTAGAACCAATACGTAGGATATACAGATCCTGTATATATAATATAAAGTAGGATATACAGATCCTGTATATATAATATAAAGTAGGGTATACAGATCCTGTATATATAATATAGAGTACTGTGCACAGACCTGGTCACCGTACTTGGAGAGAGATAAAAATCTTTTAGAAAAAGTCCAGAGATGAGCAACTAAGTTATTACCGGATTTAAAAAGTATGAGTTATGAAGATAGGCTAAAAGTGTTAGGATTAACATTGTTAGAAAATAGGAGAGATCGGGGAGACTTAATAGAAATGTTTAAGATTATGCAAACCCTGATGTATTTTTTACTAGAAGGGGGTACAAGGGACGGAGAGACCACACATATATGGTAGAAGTACATTGAATATCAGAATATTCTTTTTATTTTAGCAATGAGTGATGGAATAGATTACCGGAATATGTAGTGCTATCATCAGATGTAAATGATTTTAAGAAGAATTATGATGTTTATTACACCACCGCAAAGGTTTAAGGCCCCAGATATTGTGTAAATATGATTATGTGTGCTTGTATATACAAATTGTATACTCTTTTTTTTCACACTAAAATAAAATGTTTAAAATGTTCTGTATGTCCTACTTTTTAGTTTTAAAAATATATTATCTGTATCATTTTTTAGAACCAATAAGTAGGGCATAGAGATCATGTATGTTATTAGTAGAATAGAAAAAAAAGTTGTGTAAATAAATATTTCAAGACAAGTACAATGATCATTAACAAAAATAATGAATATTCAAAAGGTAAGGATCACACCTTTGTTAATTCACTCGGACCCAGAATAGATTTTTAAGTCGCCATGTTATGACAAAATTAAAACTTCTTGAACTTTAACTTTAATAATGTTGTACAAATGACCAGAGGTGTTATGATGGAATTAACTCTTCTATATTGGCATCAAATTAAATTAACGATATTAATGAATTTATCAAACATCAGCATCCTGATTGTTACTAATATTGGGGTTAAAGTCATAAGATATTAATGCTAATACCTACTTGCTTTGTTGGAGATGAAACAATTTTTGTGTAATTAAATCAGATAAGATATTAACCCTCATCACTCAGAATTAAATCCTATTGGCTAATCTCCAAAATCAATCAAACATTTGGTCTCCACTCACCCACCCCCAAATAAGGTCAAAGTTCAACTGATTTTCTGCAGGCAAGATTTCAAACTTATTGATCTCGTTATGATGAATAACATAAAGGCTTGGCTATTGTAATAGCGGAACTGAGTAAGTCGTTCCAATAATGCTAAGTTGCTGCTCAGATAAAACCATTATAGATATTAACTCATCTGGTACAATAATCTGGAAAATATGCTAGACTTTCTCTAAGATTTAAAACCATCATTACTGACACTTCCATTATGAATTAATAGTGTCTAAATACATCTAGGTTATAAAAGAATTTATGTATGTCAGTTTAGCATTTCTACATTATTAATTCAATGGAATTTGTGTGATAGCCTTTGGAACCTGATGTCAGAAAATTACTGAAACCTTCCAATCAGATATTATATGGGATTCAAACAGATTTCTTTTTAATTCCTTTTACATAAAATCATATATATTATAAATGAGTTTTTATTTGTCCATAACAAAC
>VCCN01005798.1:7502323-7523950 GCA_006491835.1 Architeuthis dux
CAGTCCAATAAATTTCAGGAAAAAGGTAAAAAGTAAGGAAAAATCATAATGGTTGAAAGTTTTTAGGTGTTTAAATGTAAAAGTTCATGCTTGCCCATAGAAAAGATATTGGCATTTGGAAATAGTAGTTTCAAATTCAGTAACCAGCCAATAGAGTTATTTACTACTAATAATGCCATAGGGAAAGGTATACAGTTTTTAACGCCCACATATCACACATCAATAGATACTAAAATAGGAAACCTGGTTCAAATTAGGCTAAAGGCAAAACTAAGAAAAGAAAATGTAATGTACCTGCTTACAATAAAGACATGGAGATGAGGTGAGTTCAGCCAAGCTGTAACACCATAGATAACTGTTTCACATCAATAACTAACTGAATAATAAGGTATTACAATACTGAAAACTGAGAGAAGATGAGTACAGTCAGTTGTGAGTTTGGATAAATACCAAGGATAAGTGCAGCACCTTTTGTTTCTTGGACAGTAATCTTAACATTTTGTTACTTAACAATATATATTTATATCTTGAACTGCTAAATATCAAGAATAATTGGCCTAAATCATTAATTAAATAGTGCATCTAATTCATCTTTAAAACATCCTTTTGCATTTTTAATTCTAACCAATCTTTTGCTTCAAAAATGTTTATTTTAATCCTATCAGGTTGTTCAATATGAAATTGCTAGTTTTGTAATCAAAATAATTTGAAAAATATTCTCTTGGCCTCTATTCATTTATTCCATCTCAGCAGCAAGTCATCAATTCCCTTCCTAAAGAAATCTTCATTCAAAGATCCAATAACTTCATTGAAGGTTTTTCAAGTTGATCCTGACTGGAGAAGTTCTTGCTAGTAAGAAAGTGTTTTAGATGCTTTAAAAATGATCATCTTTAGAAGAGAGGTCGAGTGAATAGGAAGATTACAATACAATCTCTATCCTAAACTGATTCAACTTTAGTAATGTCATTTTTGCAACATGAGGGCAGCTATTGTCATGCAGCAAAATAGCACCCTTTCTATTCACAGAACTGGGTGCTTTTTGAATTGGAACGCACTATTTCAAGCTGGTCTAGATATCAATGTGCATTACTTGTTTGACCACTTTGAAAGAAGCAATGTGTGTATCAAAACACACCTGTTCCACCAAACACTCACTATAACTTTCCACGAATGATAGTACACATCCAGCTATTTTGTGAATTTCTTCTGATTATTATATGGATAAAAATCCATTTTTATCACAGGTGATGATACAATGCAAAAATGGATCAATTTCATACTGCTGAACATTAATGCAAGCCTCCATGCATCTGATATTTTTGTTCTTTATTCAATACATATGGAACCCATTTATTGAGCTTTTATTTTTCTTGTTAGTCTTAAATGATTTAAAATGCTTCCAGTTGAGTTTGCTGTGAGGCCTCTACAGGATTTTGAGTTGTTTTCCATCATTGATAGATGGTTTGGGCCAACCTTTTTCTAAACCAAAATCTCTGATTGGAAATTTTTTTAACCAAAATCTTACTGCTCAATCATTAACTCATTGTCCCTGAATGTTGAATTTAATTTTCTTGTAGTTTCAGCTTCATATTGGCTTAGCTTGAATTCATGCAAATATAAAGCACAAAAAAGTTTGAGATGAATTTTATATTTGCTTTTAAAAATGTAGTAAAAATTAATGGAATGAAATACATTTTTTTTTACATAATTAACAAATCATATAATATTTAAAAATAAAATATCAATTAATAATGTTACAAATGTCAAACTGACAACAAAATCATCTATTTTATGTTGAACAACTAAATATTTACTAGTATTATTATAACTATTATTGTTTGTTTGCTTATACATTAAATTTTTTATTATTTTTTTTGCTTTCTTATGTTTTAACTATTGGAGTGATCTGATTTTGAAATTAATGCAGCTGATTTATTGTTTGGTTTGTGGCAAATTATTCTAAGGGTGAAATAAACAAGCCTGAATTTAATAGCTGAAAGACCTTTCGCAGTACAAAATTTTCCAGAGTATGCTTTAAATAGGGCCTATAATTATATTCTTGAAAAAATGTAACCTTTGAAATTAACAGATGCATTTCTTTCCTATGTTTTCTTTTCATCTTAGAAGCCAACAATCTATTCTTTCATGACCTTTCTATGATTTTCACAAAGCAATCAGTAGAAACTAAAGCAATAATAGAATACCAGCATTGGTTTTTAGTCCATGTGCTCAGCATCATTGTGTCTCATGACTTAAATCAAAGAGAGAGAGAAAAATAGTCCAAAGAAAATGAAACTCTATATACAACCAACTCTTCACAATTCTCAAAGCCTACACCAGATCTGTAATAGGATATTTTGGGTGGATCCAGGGATTTTTTCGATTGAGAAAGATTTTTTGATTAAATCTTGGGACAGATCCTGGAATTTTTTGTCTTTATCGAAAAAAATCCCTGGATCCACCCCAGAATTTCATCAATTCTTCCTTAGCCCACGGTCCACCATTCGACAAAATGTCAAATGAAATTCATTGAGAACTTTTGGAGATATTGTGTGGACAAAGGTGATTTGAGACGAAAGTGATTTAGACGAAAGTGCTGCACCCCTCAGAAAGGACTGTGATCAATGACCTTTTCCTAAAAATCCCTATCAATGCAATGTAGTTATGTTTTATATCACAGTCACTGATAGAGCTGGTGCATGAAAACAAATATTTTGATCTTTCCCCCAAAGTGAAGCTTATCTATATAATGAATAGTGCAACTTTTTCTGTTTGTTTTTTCTGTCGATAATGATGGACTCTTCCACTTGAAGGTAACAATTTTGCTGATAAAAAGATCTTACCCACCACTTGAAACAATGGACTCTTCCACTTGAACGAATTCAGTCACTTTTTAATAAAACCGTATATGAAATTGATAAGACATTAACATTTATTTATGCTGTTAACAGCTTTGAAGTAAGAGAATGCGAAGAAAGTGCTCAAACTTCAGAAAAAACACAGGTAGATATTTTTACCAAACGCATTATGGCCTCCAATGTGTGTGTGTATGTAATATATATATATGTGTGTGTGTTATGTGGATAAAAGGTAATCCGACTGAATGGTAAATTGACAATGTGGAAATGAAAGATACCCTGGACTTATCATTGATATTCCAGTACATCACTATCCATTACTAGGACAAAGAAAAGTAGGACAACAGTAGAGGATCAAGTGGAGTCACTCTAACATAAAAGGTATATAGATTCAATTTTATTTATAAAAATTAACTCTATTTTATGGCCAGAGATAAACAATGGCAAAAATGAAACCTTACTGATGAATGGCAGTTCAATAAAACATAGATTTTGAACTAGGATCTGAAATACATTTTTAGAAAAGGTTCTCAGGCTATTAACTTCATCTCTTAAGCGAAGGTAATCTGTGCAAAAAATGTTTTGGAAGTAGTGCTGATATATCCACAGATACACTATAATTGGCAACCAGATGAAGAAAACGGATGGAATAAAACTGATTAGTCTGAAAGAAAAATGTTTTGTTTTTTTCTTTTTTAGTCTATAGCAATTTTAACCATTGAATTAAAAAAATTGACATTGCCATCAGAGGCATAGCTGAGGGAGGGGGCTATTTGAACCCCCCCACCTTTATAAATAGTAGTTCACCTACTGCATTTCTACTGACATTATACAATAACAAGGAAATATTTGTACATACATGAATTGCATAAATAATAATTCAGCTTTTGGAGTTGTTTTTCACCAATTAATTGATAGTGAATGTCTATTTATTACAAATTTTCCCTTTTCATCAAATCTCACTAAATGTTGGAGGGGGCTCCTCAAGGAGCCAAGCCCCCAAATCTCTAGCTACGTGACTGATTGCAATGCTTTTTACTGGAATTATTAAAATTTTGCTTGGTCTACAGAAATCACAAACAAGTTAATCAATCTGCATTAATTGAATGGTTCTTCTTCAAACAGCAGCTACAATAAGAGAGAAAATTAGAGAATGAATATGTACCTTGAATTACTGTTTGTACAACAGGTTAAAGTTTTATTAATTTCATCATATTTCATGATTATTATCAATTTCATCATTATCTTCTGATACCCTCTCCCGATCTTTGTGGACGCCTCTTCTTATTCCTGTATCATTAGTCAGGAGAATTAGACTGTGATGTTAATGTGATAGTGTCAAGAATTTTAACAAGGTTTGGTTCAGACATTGGTAATGGCGTGGGCGTGGGTAGGTATGTTTTTATACAGTTGTGAGTCAATATTTTCTTTTTTTCTTTTAAGAGTATGATTATAAAATAAATAGTACAGACATTTAGGAATAACCAAAAGATGAAAAATGGCCAAACTGGTGGGCTATCAGACAATGAAACTAGCAAAATAGTTCCAATCTATAATTTATTTGTATTTATATAAATATCATGCATATAATTGCCCTATTCTGTTCTATTCTTGCCTTAATTCCCGACCGCTGAAAATCCCTTTTTTCTTGATTTTTAGTGCATAACCTACAGATTTGCTAAAACAAATTTTAGGTAAAATATCTTAAAAGTATAAAGGTCCCCGGCAGAAAACGGTAGAGAGAGAGAGAGAAGTCACTATTAGTTTTTTATTAGGACTGTTAACTCCGAGATACCTGATTTTATTTTTATTCAAACCATAAAAAACGTTATATATTTTCAGTAATTAGGTGCCAAAGAACCTATATAACAATTATCATTCTAATCGGTTCGATATTTTTTGCATGTTAAAATGATTATTTACATATAAAATGTAAACAATCAATCGAATCAACCATATCTCACCATTTTTCAATTCTTGGGGTTTTGTCAACATTATAGCCAAATTTCAGCATAATCAGTCAAGATATGAGAAATTTTCTCAGTTGTAAACAAAAACGTTTTTGTTTACAATTGGAAAAATTTCTCAATGTACACAAACAATCTAATTGGCCATAACTCTCCACAAGCCTACAAACAAAATTTCACTGAAATATATTAAGGTATAACAAAGTTATCCAATTAAGAAAAAGGATACAACAACGACGATGACATAGTGAATGATAGACCCCAGCAGCTTTTTTTCTGCCAGGGATAAAAATTGCAAAATTTAGCGGTTAAAACATCAGATTCCACTTTTCAGCACTAACATTACTATGATGATTTTCATTCATACATAACCCTGGGAATGACCTTTAATTCTTGCACCAAGAACGAACTATTAAGAATTCTTCTGTGAGTGGAGCTAAAATGTACCCTTTGTACTCTCTAAACACACCTCTGAAGATATTTTCAACAAGTTTTGAGCTCATCATATTCACTATATTGTAAAGTAATGTATATGTATGTTAAATCAATAAACATGCCGAAGCTCCCAGCAGCCCTCATTCTGTTTCCGGGCCCAGAAACGCGAACCAGAAGTGGGAACAGGGAAGGCATCAGTTATTTACAGGCAAACGGCCCTGTCACACATGTTTCTTGTTCCATCTTCTTTTCTTAACATGCTAAATAGTTACGAATCAAACACATTCAAAAATCACACAGCTAGAACAGAAAGACCAACAAAGTGAACAAAGGCACTAAACAAAACACAAGAACATTACATATATCTGTTCATCACCTATACAGGCTTTTAGTATTTGCTGTGTCATTATACATGTAATTATTAGAGTGAATTAATTTTTTGACATATTCAGTGATCGAAATGGGTTTTGTGAACTAGGTATATGGTAAGGCTGTGTCTAGGATTAATACTCAGGTATCACAGAGGGTTCCATCAGGGATGAGCGAAGTGAACCCGTACAACTGGGGGTTTCAGGGCACTGTAAACACCCATGGGTAATTTAAAAAAAATAATATGGCCAATTTTGGGTCCGTTTTGAGACCATATAACCTACATTGAATTTGCAAAGTTGATAAACGCTGTACCCCACTTTCCATTTCCACCACTGGACATATTTGTTTAATAAATTTTTATCTTTGATATCATGGGTTACATAAATAGCTAGTTATGCATCAAAACCAAAACATTTTCAAATATCTATCCAGTTGGCATTGACCAAGTAAAAAATTGCTGAATTTCAATGATTAAATTGATAACTCTTGTTGCTAATACCCAATAGTTATAAAGTTCTCACTGTATTCACAAAGCCATGAATACATTTGCATGCTTTTAAAATTCAAGTGTACACGTGTATATTATCAATATCATAGCCTTAGTTACAATAAACTTCCCAGCATGCATACCTTTCACTTGCCTTTGTCAGAAATCTTCCTACCTTGTGTTTCATTATCCTTGCTTCAACAATGCACCTGCCTCCTAAAGAATAATATTACAGCTGGTCTTCATTTTCAGAAAATCATTATTCTGAATCAATTTGAAATGTTAAATTGCCATGCCACAATGAATCTTCAGAAGTTCATTATGTGTTGCTTTCTGTGCAAACCAAAATCTAAACTTGTTTACATATAAAAAGCTTGACTAATTTATATTTGATATCAGGTGTTAAAATATAAACACTCTTTTTAGAAAACTCAATAATTAATCACTGCTACCCACAACACTGGTTTAAATACTGTTGCTGGGTTTATGTTAATCTTTTGTTCAGACATTTATATGTATCTATCTATGGACTTCGCCCAGCCCTGACAGTTCATAATAGAAACTTTAAATTTTGCACACACATCCACCTCAATGAGTAGGGAAAATGTTGTTTTCTTATGCAGAAGCCTATTCACACCCATCTTATAGACATTACAATGACTAACCATTTACAATGCAAGTCCAAGTATTTCACAGTTAAGTAGCCTCCATCTCTTCTATCAGGCCATTTATTTTAGCAGAAGGTTTCTCAAAGAGGATAGTATGAAGAGTAAGGGGACTAAATTTGAAATCAATGTAGAATTAACAGGAAAGGAGAGAAGGGTCTTGTTGTTAGGGGTCGATAGGTTTATATAGAATTAATTATAATTAAATTTAAGCTTAGTATGGTTTATATTAATCATTAAAAATTATCATCAGAATAACATAATTATTCTTGTGTAAAACATTAACTGGTACAGTGAGATTAGCTCACTTAAGCTAAAAAGAAATAACTAGTTCATGTTCTAAATTAGTATTAAAACATAATTTCTCTTTGATTTACTTTTGTTAAATTTCATTTCCAGTGCATTCTTCATGTACAATGCCTTGCAAAAGTATTCACCTCCCTTGGCATTTTTCCTAATTTGTTACATTATAACCTGAAATATAAATGGATTTTCATTTGGATTTTATGTAATGGACCTACACAAAATAGTCCAAATTGGTGAAGTGAAATTCTTTTGAAAACCGGTTTTATTTTAAAACAGGTTTTCAAAAGAATTTCACTTCACCTAAAGAATAAAAAAACTGAAAAGTACTGCATGTATGTATTCACCCCCTTTGCTATGAAGCCCCTAAGTAAGATCTGATGCAACCAATTACCTTCAGAAGTCACAGTCAAATAAAGTGTGCAATCTAAGTGTCACATGATCTGTTATATGATCTCAGTATATATATACACCTGTTCTGAAAGGCCCCAGTGTCTGCAACACCACTAAGCAAGGGAAGGGGTACCACCAAGTGAGCGGCACCATGAAAACCAAGGAGCTCTCCAAACAAGTCAGGAACAAAGTTGTCGAGAAGTACAGATCAGGGTTGGTTTATAAAAAAAATATCTCAAATTTTGAACATCCCACCATTAAATCCATTATTACAAAATGGAAAGAATATGGCACCACAATAAACCTGCCAAGAGTGGGCCACCCACCAAAACTCACCGACCAGACAAGGAGGGTATTAATCAGAGAGGCAACAAAAAGATCAAAGATAACCCTGAATAAGCTGGAAAGCTCCACAGCAGAAGTTGAAGTATCTGTCCATAGGACCACTTTAAGGTGTGCACTTTAGAGAGCTGAGCTTTATGGAATAGTGGCCAGAAAAAAACACATCGAAGAAGTAGGTATAGGTATAGATGAGACTAAAATTGAAATTTTTGGCCATCAAGGAAAACACTATATCAGGTGCAAAACCCAACACCCCTCATCAAACCAAGAACACCATCCCCACAGTGAAGCATGGTGGTAGCAGCATCATGCTATGGGGATGTTTTTCATCAGCAAGGTCTGGGGAACTAGTTAGAATTGAAGGAATGATGGATGCCACTAAATACAGGGAAATTCTTCAGGAAAACCTGTTTCAGTCTTACAGAGATTTGAGATTGGGACAGTGGTTCACCTTCCAGCAGAACAATGACCCTAAGCATACCGCTAAAGTAACACTCAAGTGGTTTAAGGGCAAACATTTAAATGTCTTGGAATGGCCTAGTCAAAGCCCAGACCTCAATCCAATTTAGAATCTGTGTATGACTTAAAGATTGCTGTACACCAGTGGAACCCATTTAATTTGAAGGACCTGGAGCAGTTTTGCATTGAAGAATGGGCAAAAATCCCAGTGGCCAGATGTGCCAAGCTTATAGAAACATACCCCAAGAGCCTCGTAGTGGTAATTGCTGCAAAAGGTGGGTCTGAAAAGTATTGACTTTGGTGGGGGTGAATAGTTATGCATGCTGAAGTTTTGAGGGTTTTTTGTCTTATTTCTTGTTTGTTTTACAATATTTTGTATCTTCAAAACGGTAGGCATATTGTGTAAATCAAATGATATAAAAAAAGGAACAAAATTCATTTAAATCCAGGCTGTAAGGCAACAAAATAGGGAAAATGCCAAGGCAGGTGAATAGTTTTGTGAGGCACTGTAAACAAACCACAATATTTGATTTCCATTAAAAATTAGTTAGTTTTACGCAATCTATTATTTTTCATAATTTAAAAAAATTCTCATGCGGCAGTGAAGATAGATATTCCACTTAAAAAGTTCAGCAGTTAATCATTTATTGAATATGTTAATTAGTTTGGATGTTTATGAAGGCCCTCAAAAGTTTATTAGGAGTTTATCAGGAAAAGAAATTTTCAAACGCCTATTTTTGCATATGAGCAATTTTTAAGAATATTTCAATACAGACAATAAGCAATTGTCAATAACTTTTTCTTAATGTTGTAGTTAAAGACCCTTACTCTTAAAGATTTATTTATCTTTAGATGTGTTATGGTTGGTGAATTTGATGGACATGGAAAAACAAGCTCCCTGTCTGATATTGTTCAATTGCAAGGATAAAGACAATGGTCTTTTTTATTCATTCTATGGTAAAGAAAATATTCTGTTTTGGTGAAAGATCGAAAAATGTGATTATCAAATTAGGGAAGTGTTGTGTGGTGCTTCAGAGTTAAAGAGAGGGATTAAAATTATAAACTGGTATCTTTGTACAATTATCTATAATATTGTTATATTAGATAGGAAAATATCTGAAAAGTGAATTAGAATCAATCTCTCTCTATATATATATCAATCTCTCTCTCTCTATCAATCTCTCTCTCTCATCTTGTAAAAAGTGTAATTTACTCAATGTGTTAAGACTAAAATTTCATTGATCAATCTTTGAAATATTGTTTTTGGCCAGTTCATACCTCTTTTAATAAGTCAAAATAAATGATTGTTTCTGAGATGTGATACTAGGAAAAAACTTTGCCTTAAAGATTTTATCAAGATTAAACTTTAATAGAGATCCATTTTTAGAAACATACTTTGGTCTATTCCTACCTGCAACAAAATATAGCTAAAAAGGAAACTGGTTCTTTAAAAGTGAAATAAAAAATACCTATAGTATTTTCAGGATGAACTTGAAAAAAGATTTCTATAAACCATTAAGAATTCATCTTGTAAATACTGAACTGAGATATAAACTCAATAATTCACCAATTTTCTAAGTAGAGGCTAAAGCATTATTTTGTTTGAAATAATAAAAAAATATCCAAATTTGACTCAGATAGGATGTAGGAGACATACCTCCTTGGTTTTATATATCATTCAGAGTTCTCGGGTAAAACTTGATACGTGTATTTTTCTAACTTATTCAAACTTTTGAGAAGAAAACAAACAGTGAATCAAAGTAATATTTTTTAATCTACAAAAAGATGAAATAAGGCATAATGAAGGGTGGCATTCTTTGTGTGTATTCCAATCATCTAATGGTTGACTTGTGAGCCCTGGGATTAACATACACTGAAAACAATATAATCTGCTCATTAAGGACATGGAAATATTTGCCTAATGTTTTCTGAAAACCAAGTCTTTTTTTTTTTAAATTTTATTTCTTGCACCCCTCTCCCCTAATTTTAAAGGATCTATACTTATATATCATCAATAACATGCTGAATAAGTATGAATCATTTTTATTACAAGGATGAATGAATGAGAAAAGCAAAAAGGAAACCTTATAAAACACCATGGAGCATGTCAAATGGGATTTAGCTTGTTTTTTCAAATGTTGATGTATCTCTTGTGTTACAGAAACATCATCAAGGCACAGTTCCACTGTAATGAACTAACATGTGCATGACTACAAAGAAATTCTTCCTTTTTTATTGCCTGGGATTTTAAGCTTACATACATACACTATTATATATTCTTTGTAGATATTATAGATTCCTTGGAAGCAACTTTCCAGGATATCCACTTATTATAACTGATTGGTGACTTATATAAGCATGCAGACTCACCTTTTAATATTTCATTGTATATGTCACATGTATGCACTTACATAAATCAGTATGCCCGTAAATAGTAATTTCAAAAACATCAGCTATGCATTATGATATATTATGATAGCTATGCATTATGATATATATATATATATATATATATACACCCACCCAAACAAGCACTTTGTAATGTCATGCATATGCAATGCTTAATGTAAAATTCACTGGCATTTCAAAAAGTCTGAACCAGTTTTGACGCAAGGGATACAATTTTCATGAGGGCTTTTAAATTAAAGTTTAAATTGTTCCTTTTCATTTATTATGACAATATCTTATTAAATACTGGCAATATCCAAAAGTTGTATGGGTGTGTGTATGTAAAATTATGAAGAGCAAATAAAAATGTTTTGTATTTATTAAACTGAGAAAACTGTACTTTGAATACTCCTGATTTAAAAATATCAAATCTCTCACTGTCCAATATCATATCTGAAAATGTTATTTTATGTTAATGAAACTAGTTTTATAGGCATATAAAGGATGAAAATGGCAGTGAATGCTGGACAGTTTCGTCAAAAATGAAAAATAGAATTGAATCAACTGAGATGTGGTTTTATCGATGAATGTTTCAAATATCATGGACAATAGCATGTAACAAATGAAGTTTTGAGGTGATTAAAAACTACAAGGAAATTGTTTCTAACAATAAGAAAGAGACAGTTGAAATTTTTGGGACACATAATGAGGAAGGAAGGCTTGGAGAACTTACAAGGTGCATAGAAGGCAAAAGGAGCAAAAGTAGGCAGTGAGTAACCTACTTGAATGGTTTGAGCAGGTGGATGGTTGGAAGGTGAAAGTTGTGGAGAGCCATGATCGCCTGAAGGGACATGGCACATAAAGAAGAAAAAGAAAGGAGGATGGTAGCTTCAAAAATAAAAACATGGTAATCAATATTCATAAGTGATTTCATTGATATTTTAATGTTTGTTAAACAACATCAACATATTAAAATCAGCTAGTTTTTGTTTGCTTAATACTGATTACCTATGAACAAGTTTTTTGATAAAAATCTTCATGACGATTTAAAAAATAATTGAAACATTACTTTGTGATCTTATTGGTAATTAAAATTAGATTAAGAAAACAAGGCAAACCATGATCATATTCACTGAACTTGAAATATGTATCATAATTCATTTATGCTTGAACGTATACTCACATGGCCCTGTTGGCTGGGGCCCAGAATACGCCAACTGCATCCCCTGCAGAGGGGTAAGTCCCCCACCCCACAACAGGGGCTACCTGTTTTTTCACCAAAGTCACAAGACTCTATTTTAAAAAGATTTTAAACTGTATTCGGCATTAAATGACCCATCAAGGGTTGATATGCTGTTAAACAAATCAATCAATATACTCACATAAATGTGAAAGTTCATACCTTTATAAATATATAGATATATGCTTATGCAAATACAAAATATTATACATTGTTACATAACAAGGGCTAGTTTTAAATGTAACAAATAATAAAGGTAACGTCTATACATCATCTAAGAAAAGATTGATGATGATGGTGAAAAGGTAAGAAAATAATTTTAGGTATTTTTATAAAGCAGTTTGAAGAATGAAATTAAACTAAACCTATCTAAACATATTTTCTTTTTGCATAAAGAGCTATATAATTTTCAATTTAACACTCTCATTAAAGCTAAAACTCTTATTCATAAGACTGATTCATTCAAAGTGGAAGAGAAATACAGTTGTAAAGTAATACAAAGACTCATTGAATTTAACTAAAGCAAACAGAACGAGGAAATTTGCTTTATAAGCTCAAGTAAAAAAAACATCTTTATGTAAACTTTTAAAGATGGCAGAGATAAACTAACAAGCAAAAATCTTCCAACATATCAAAGAATAAAAATTATTAGAAAATACTAAATATAATTTCTCTTCATATCATTTTTCTGTCAGTATATATTTTGTGATAGGATGTTTGCTTCATTTAAATTAAATATAATACCCTAAAAGAATCAATAGACTTATATTCACTTGCCTTCACCTTGGAATAATCAGAGAGTTTCTGACATAAATGTAAAATGAACAATTCCAGTTCTGGGTAAATAAAAAATGTCTAAATAATTTACTTTTCACAACGTCTGAAAGGTTTCTATCCTATCAGGTTTTGTTCATTCTTCAGAATAAAAGTTCACAATATAGTATATTATCTATTCAAGTATACATGCTCAAGAGAGATCATTCCTATGGTTTAGAGCTAATCAGGTGAAGGGCATATAGAATATAAAGAATAAAAGATAATTTATGGAGAATAAGAAAAAAAAAAAGAAGGAATATGCAAAATTGGTTAAAAGCAAAAAGAAAAACATATTTCATGTCTTTGTGTGTGTATGTGTGTGTGAAATACTTCTATTTTTTGTTATTTTTAAGTAAAGAAGGGAAAATTTTGCATAATGATAATAATAATAACAACAATAATAATAATCTTAAAGAAACTCAAACAATATCCAGTAAATGCACACACACAAACACACAAATTAAAAATGGAAAACTTTAATATGGTGAATTATAGTCATGTGACTAGTTACAACTACAGAAAATGGTCCTACACTATTTCCCTATAGATTTATTATTTGTGTTCATAAAGACATTCTCCTTCTGCACTCCTCCTTGTAATGGAAGTCTTTTGTGTGAGAAACAATGAAAACAGTAAATAACTTCAAGAATAAATATGACAAATGTATGACGCACAAAAAAAACCCCAAACCTTTTGAAATAAATAACTTTAACAGAGGCGAGATACAAGCACAAATATGTGCATCACTTTACTCACAAATTGTCATGCGGTTAACTCTAGTATGTATAAATTCACATAGTGTGAGAACTTGCTGACTATTTTAAATAGTAAACCACCAATGTATATATTTAATCTATCTAAATTTGATGTAAGGGTCTTCGTTTATCATTTTCATCATGGAATAATTGTCAGCAGAAATGTCATGTTAATGAAATTAATTAATTTGAAACAAATTATTAATCATAACTGATTCAATACAATTGTTTTTAGAATGGGTATTTGCTTTTAAAAATGGTTTCTCTTATTCTCTCACTTCTTTTTCCTCTTCCCAAGTAACTAAAAGCCAAAACAAAAAACATAAATCAAATTCTGAAATTAACTGAAAATAAATAACCAATGGTCTGAGCCAGTCCGAGGCATAAGCAAACTAAGCAGCTGCTTAGGGACCCCTTGGCCACCAGAGTGAGGGGAAAGGGCAAGAGGCAATGTGGGCCCCAAAATAATATTCTGCTTAGGGCCCCATAAAGGTTTGTGCCGGCCCTACCAATAGGCTTTGCAGATAAGGTAAAAAAAAAAAACAAACCTTGTAAACAAAAAAATGTCTCTACTCATTCAGCTTTTCATTAGTTTTATTGTATTTCCTGAATTTATTAAATAAAATTGAGGATTTCTATTTTTTTTTACCTGATTTTTGGTTTGTTACAACAAGGATAGAGTCTACCTCAAAACTGTCCACTTTTTATTAAGAATTAGGATACAACCATCATTGCAACCACAGGGTCCATAATTCTTTTGCTGACTCAGTCTTTGGGTTTGTTTGGTTTGTTGACACAAAAAGAGTCTTAGTGTCATATGATATTTTGTTATCTGATTCATCTGGCCTCCAGCAACAGTACAACATATTAAAGATATCAATTTAAGCTCCTAGCTTATCACCAGATCATCTTTTCTTACTTCCCTTTTTAAAATTTTATTCTTTTTTTTTTTTTGTGCTCGTACTAGTGTTTTTTAAATTTAATTTAATTTTTTTTGCTTGCCTCCACATTTTTGCTTCATTTTATACTAATTTGAAGTAGTATGCAACACCAATCTGAACCATTGTTTTTAGAAGCAAATTCCACTCCAGAACCATATATATATCTTTATAAACACCTGATATCATGGTACTATTATGCATGAAACCTCTACACTTAATAATTAAAATAAGAAAAGAAAAAAAAAGGTAGTTTAGTAGAGATGGTAACTCATTTAATCACTGTATTCAATACTCTAAAAATGTATTCTGTTAATTTCCCATTGAGATTTGCTTTGAGTGTGAAGGGTTAAAAGAAATATTACCTACTTTAAGTTTGTTTTTTAATTATAATTTTCTCACAGTCCAAATTATTTCGAAGATAAATATGGCAAATATAAGATATGCCATTGCTGCTATTAGTGAATAATTTGTTTGTATATGATTAAAACTTCAAATGAATTCTGTGTTTCTATACATCCTAAATATACATTACTGCCAAATGGAGAATGCAATAATCTGAGAGACTTGTGCAGATTTCCTCACAATATCTTCTACAAAATGAAAATATATAGAGATTTTCATTTCTGCATGTTTATTGTTTGATAAAATGAATTATCATGATGAGTAGCTTTCCAAACAAATTCTTTTTAAAAATACATAAATAATAAACAATTTTCCAATTTTTAATGGTATTTCTTTCTAAAAAAAACACATAACTAGAAAAACACACACTCACAGACAAAGAAAAGCTGATATTTTCCTTTTGCTATCAAATAATGATCCCATCTCTATTCATGCATTTTTGTTATGTAATTATATTCAGATTTCACATTAAGTAGCATTATATCATAAGATAACTTGTGCCAATAAGAATATTTGGATCAAATAGCTTGTAGGCACTCTGAAAATTGTCGAATTTAATTTGGATACATTTTTCTTCTACACCCGATGACGTCACTGACATGTCAGCAGTGTTACCAAAATAAACAAATTCCATGTGTTGACATCGAAGAAAGGAGCCATACTGAACTAGTTGTCTCTGGAATTTTCTAAGTCACTTACAATCGATAAAAAATAGAAAAAGAAGGTTGTTTTTATTTAAACTAACAAATTTTCAAAGTTACTAAGATATTTTCTCCTGGAAAAATAAAAAGTAATTTTTGTGCTTTCAATCTAACTATTCTTCGTAAAACTAGGTTTTGGCTTTTATAGCAATTAGAGTTTAAATTTTACAGACATTCAGTAACTGTCATCTTAGGGTAATGGTTAGTGTATCGGACTGCCAACTGCCTTGATGCAGGTTCAAACCACGCCAGATCTTTGATGGTATTTTTATAAAATAGTTTTGTTCAACATGACTCTTTGGAATTTATATAAGTAGATTGTGAATATTAATAGTAAGACCTTTAAAAATTAGTTTTTCTCAGAACCGGAGGTAACAAGAGTCTTATGGATTGAGAACACAAAAAATTACTTGTATTTTCTATTGAATATTTGACTTAATCAAATCTGAACCCATTGATGGCTAATCTTTTTAGCACGGTATGTTGAAATTTTAGTTTTAGATATGTTTATAGATAGGGCCTATTTTTTAATTATATTCATAAAACTAGGTGTTTAATAAAATATAACTTGAAATTTCAAAATATACTTACAAAACTAGGATAATAAAATGAAATTAAAAAAGTTTTTAAAAAGTCCATCGCGTGTCACCTAAAAAGATGTTGTTACATCCTTATGGTATTTATTGAAAATGTCACAAAATCTATCAATCTGGAATCAAAAGATTTCAGAATGGTCTTTTCACATCATGATAGAAATTGAATACTGACCATGATTATATATTGATTTTTTAAGTTTTCAAATATCAGAATCAGAAATGTGGAAGGATCTTTTTCTCCTTAATCCAAATGCTAGATCCCTGTTCATTACTCCTCCCAATGAGTACAAAAAGAATGCACATATCTGTTTACATGTAAGTAAACTTAAAGCACAATAATTTAGTGGGTAGATAAATCTGCTTATAAAGAAGTTTCTGCATTCTCCACATATGCATGAAAAAGGAGGCACATCCATGAAAGACTTGTGCATGAAAAATGAAAGTGATTGTCTATTTGCTGCTCCTTTTTGTTTGATTTAAGACATTTCTTTCCCACTCTTCTTGTCCACACTTAACTGCTGCTGTGTCAAAGGGAACACACAACTAAGAAACAAAATGCCAGATTTTGTCAAAATCCATGAACATATTATTCAGATATCTGAGAGTAAACCAGGAGCTGGCAACATACCATCACTGAGTGATCTAAAATGATTAATTTTTCAGTATATATTTACCACTTTAAAGAGAGGAATTATGAGAGTTAATATTACACTACCATTCTAGCATTCATTGTACAAATGTCCTTGTATTTGAAAATAGCCACCAAAAAGAAAAATACCAAAAATTCTGTTTGCTCTTTGAGCCACACTTCCTTTTCTTCCACTTTGAACTACTCCGCTATCTGTTGATCAGCCTGAGTACTAAACAAATTAGTGGGAGAGAATATAAACCTTTGTGCTTCTAAGTATATGAAGATGAAAAGATAGTATTGAAAATGACCCACCACGCAGATACTGACACTTCAAAAGTGAGGATGAAATTTAACCCACTATGATTCAAAGAGTTAAACTACTTTTAGAAATACCTTGATATTGTATATCAATATCCTCATATACAGCACATGGTTTGATATTTCATTAGAGAAAGAACAAACATATTACACTATTTCAGGTTTTACACTCATTGTTTTGCAATAGAACATGAAGTCAGTTGGTTGAATAAATCAAAGCATCTTTTATAGATTATCCTTAAAAATTTATTTTAAAATGTACAAAATATTGCTAATTTTCTTCTAAATTCTTAAAAAGGTGAACAATAATAATGTACAGTATCAACTCATGTGATATTTACATAACAGGAAGACTTGACAAACAAATAACAACTTTTCAGTAGTTTCTTTCGGATAATATTTGTAATGTTACTTTTGCATTAGTAATAATATAAACCTTAAGAACTGATCTTTTACAATTTTTATATTAAAATGCCAAAACTCTTAAATTAATGGTTACAAGGTCACAATACCTTTTTATCAATATCTTGGATTTGTAACAAAATGCACCCTGTGTTCGCGTGTTTGGCGGACATGATCAAAAACCCGGATTGTATTACCGGTAGCCGTTAAAAGGGGCCCAGATTTGAAAATAGGAGGGAGCCGTGTTAAACTGCATATGTGACAAACTGGACAGATTGTATTACCAGTAGCCATTAAAAGGGAGTTGAGATCTGAAGCCATTAGTGACAGGTCTCACAAAGAGGCCCCCTGCCCGCCAGATTTGAATGCGGCAGGTCAGAGGTGAAGTAGTTGGCTCTTTCACCCGGATGGGTGGAAGAAGGAGGAACAACCCTTGATTTTCTTAGTAGTAACTCAGAAAAGTGACCAACTCATTTAGAAAACTAAATGAAACAGAATTCTGTACCTCAAAGTAATCTGCGAACTGGCCCAGAAGAGACTTGACTCCTGAAAATTTGTCAACCTAAAGGGACTTTCTGGCTGTATTTTAGTATTATTTGTTCTATACTTGTAGTTTGTTTTACTATTAATTTGTCTCCCTTTTTCTTTTTCAGTCATGGAAAAAAAAATATTGGTAATGTATAAAAATATTCATATTCAATATTTCTTGTTAATCTAATTTTGATGTCTTACAGGCTTATTTCATTGGTAAACATTTATTTATATGTGTATATGAATTTCTTTTTAGATGTACTAATGTTGTATTGTCCTGTAGATTAAAAAATAGCACACCAATAAAACTAATCAAAAGCTTATTGTTTCTTTGTATTGAATGCTATTGTTACTCAATAAAACAGGCACAATAACATGGAACATGAAGTGGTTGTTGAAAATAATAGGAAAGCAGAACAGCTGAATAAATGAAGGTATTTTGCCTTTATCCTTTCATCTTTGTCTTTGATCAAAAACTTTTAAATGATGAATTATGTTGATGTTCAAAGGCAGGAATTAAAATTATTTAAGACAAACTTCTTTTAACAAATTAACAATTTTTTGATCTGCTAAAAAAAATTCTTAATTTTTTTCATTAGTAATCAATTCCATTTTTTAAAAAAGTCTTTTAACATTTTCAGAATAGATTAAGACCTGTCCTAGTTCATTCCACTTGTGCCATAGCTATTCCATTCGATATGTTAAACACATAAAAAAGAAAGTTTCTTTTTTATTTCAAAGCAGCTAGGAATCTAACTTGCTATGATTAAAGAAAGGGAAATGCTAATGAGAGGTCAAATCATTTACAAGGGTCAACACAGCAGTGTAGATCTTTTGATAACTCAACTGAAACAAAATGAAGAGGGATTTCATTTTGATCTGACATTTGTCAAAAAATCTTCAATTGAATGCAAGACGCCACTTTGAAACATCTCAAGTGGAAGATCTTTCATGTTCTACCAGCTTCAGACAGAAAATAAAAAACAAACAAAACAAAAGTCAGCAAAGTTTGACTACTCTGAAAACAAAAGATATGCAGTCTTCATTCTAGTGAAGACAACATTTGACCTCCTTAGAATGACACAGTCAACTATGCAACTAGGCATGTACTGGCTTGTAATGCACATTGGTGGTATATTTACATTTGTGGAATTGGAAGTGACACGTTGAAAAATAAAAAGAAAAGAAGAAAAACAATAATGTATAAGATGTTCTATTTTGTTGTCGTCTGCTTTTTGAATGTATGTGTGTGTTTAGGTACTTGATGAAATTGATGCAAAGAATAGAATTTTAGGATCCGTAGTCAGTATTTGCACAAAGATGAAAGATAATAAAAATAAGGGCCACTACGTGATTGAACTCTGATACAGTGAACATAATCTGTAACAACCATCTGGCTTTCTAGGACAGAGTAAACAGTGCTTATCTAATTCTTAAATTTGATCAGGGAATGCTTATTTGAATTTCCAAGAAAAGACGTATATGATTGGAAAATTGATTGTGGAAATCTTTAAAGTAGAAGGAAGGAAAGGCTGCAATAGAAAAGCACATCAAAGGGAAGGGTGAGAAAGATAAAGATGAAGAAGGTGAACACTGATTTTATTTTAATTTCATTTATATTTTTATTTGTTTTGCTGGGGGAAGGCAGATCAAAAAATAGCAAAATTCAATAAATTCTCTGAGATAATTAAATATGAATTTATTTTAAAAAGTTAGAGTAATTTATATAATTTTTATCAATTCTTTTAAAAAAAAAGTTTTAATAAACTTGAGGATTAGATATATTTAGTGGATATGAACTTTTTCCTAAAATACCTAAAGTTATATTAACTCTGTTTCCTGAATCACATGATTCATTACAATGAAATATAAAGTACTGCAAGACCAACACTACAATGAGATCATAAACTATTTAGAAGAAGGGGACATTGTACCAGTTGTAAATATTTAATTGAATATCTGGTAAGGAATGTCATGAGTTGTTAAGATAGGAGTGACAATTGAACATTATCATTCAAAGAGTTGTTCAAACTATTGACTATTGTACTGCTTTTGTTATACCACAACATTTTGGCTTATCTGTTCAACAGGCTTCTTCGGGTGTACAATCCGTAGAGAAAGAAACAGTCTATTTTCTACAGAAATAGGTGGTGAACAGAAATAAAGAGTTTTATACATCTAATAATTGTATTTTATCAGTAATGCTTACATTTCTATTAACATTATACAATAACAAATCTCACTAAAGGAAGGTTGGAAGGGTCCCTCAAGGGGCCAAGCCCCCAGCTAGACCCCTGATTAGTAAGAAATAACAAGAGATTTGACTAATTTTGATTTGTAAATATTTCAGATGCCTGAAATTTAGCCATCAGATAATGAGAGGAGAGATCTAGAATTCATTTTGGTCTTTACCAAATCAATTTTTAAAGTTATCAGGTACATTATATCTGTAAATTGGAATTGGTAGGCACTTATAAAATATTGTGTTCTGCTCATTGATAATTCTATTTGTAAAGTATTGTGTCCTGCTCATTGATAATTCCATTTGTATAGTATTATGTCCTGCTCATTGATAATTCCATTGATAAAGTATTTTGTCCTGCTCATTGATAAAGTATTTTGTCCTGCTCATTGATAAAGTATTTTGTCCTGCTCATTGATAATTCCATTTGTAATGTATTGTGTTCTGCTCACTGATAATTGTATTTGTAAAGTATTATGTCTTGCTCATTGATAATTCCATTAATAGATTGTGTTCTGCTCGCTGCTATTCCATTTATAGAGTATTCTGTTTTGTTACTTTATAATTCCATTTATAAAATATATTGTCCTTCTCATTGATAATTTGATGCCCGTTTTACCAGAAATCTGCAACATTTCAGAAGGTGAAGAAATAGTGCTGAAAAAGAATAGAATTCTGTTTTGGATTTTAGTTCCTACCAATTCCATAATTAGTCATCATTTTCCTATTTCTCTGATTTTTGTCACGTTTCTTGGGGGGTTTATTTCCACTAAATGAATGATTGATCAAGAGCAGTGACAATGCTTGCCCGCTGTTATCTGAACCAAATGTCGGAAACACTCCTATAATCAATAAAATCACTTATACAACAACTTGAACTCAAACTCAAACCTTATAGACATCGGGCTTTCAAAAGAAAATTTAACAAAAAGTATGTTTGTTTCATGACATATACAGACAAATAAAATTAAGTCTTGATCAAAGCAGATGATTCAAGAGCTGGGAATAGTGTGACTATGGCAACAGGTTTGGTTTTTCCAGTAACGATTTGTGAAAAATAGTATGCTTAGGTTCAAGTAAAAAAAATAGCTACCAAAACTACTAAAAGCCTTATCAAAAATGTTAATGTCTTGTAATTACAAAATATTGCAAGAGTTTTTTTTATGACTATCGACACATAATTTTGAAACTAATACTGTAGTTATAGGCAGAATGGCTTGTTCTAGAAAAATGCCTCAACATTTTTTCTGTCAAGCTTTCTCTCTATCTATATGTTAATGAATTCCAGAACATACATTTGATGGTATTTTTATGAAACATTTCAAAAGTTCAGCAATCTTGTCAAATGATTCATTATTCTCTCACCCTCTGAACACACACACA
>VCCN01005798.1:7558499-7572164 GCA_006491835.1 Architeuthis dux
TTTGTAGTTCGTCGGATGCTTCCGACGTCATGGAAATATCATTGGGAAATCTCCATATATATTAGTTTTTAAATGATACCTCAAAGAAGTAAACCACATAAGATTACTTCAGATTTCAATATCCTTACTAATTTTTATACTTTAGGCACACTTAGTTACAGTAGGTTAACAAAGTAGAAAACTATCAATCATTTTCTATAGTTTTGAGAAGGGTCATTAACATTCAAATGGTTCTTCGGACGATTGAACTCCTTCTTCTTGTTTGTGTTGTAAACACAACATTTCGGCCAATCCATTCTTCGGCTATAAAATCTGAGTGTGATAGGGTAAACAGAAGTTTTTATTTTTAAAGGGGGTAACCTGAAGAAGGCCGAAGAATGGATCGGCCAAAACGTTGTGTTTATAACACAAACAAGGAGTTCAATCGTCCAAAGAACCATTTGAATATCAACTATTTTAATTTTCATTACATCTTTCACTGTTTTGCTTATATATGACTGCTGTGCTGTTAATATTATGAGAAAAGATGAATCATTATCACATGACAATTTAATGTGTTATTCTTGGAAACCATATAAATAAAACCACAATGCATTTTAAACATGAAACTGAAATAACAGATATTCATTTTTTTTTTTTTTTAAATTATAAGGCATTGAATAGGAAATGTCTATTGATTTAATTTAAGTTTTGTATAAAAATCTGTAAAGTTTTTTTAATCAACAAAGTCATTAATATTGAAATTTTTTGATGGAAGGATTATTCAAACAGGTTCAGTGGAAATCTTTGCTTGTTTGAAAAATATTCACTATCTTTCTAGAGTATTATTTCACAATTCATAAACAAGTTTTTATATTTTGATGACTGCAAGAAAACCATTTAAGATAATAGATTAATGAAGCAATTAGGCAGCTTCACAAGCAATAGGCAAAGGTACAAAACATTCTCAAAAATATCTATAAGTATGGGAAGAAAGACAGCTGGTGTTGTTGAAACTGATGGAATATTCAGACATTAGATTGTTTTAAAAGAAAAACAAAAGTGTTATGTTTGCAGAGATCTTTCATGAATTTATTTTTATTATCATTAATTTTTTTGCCAATCCTTTGTAAAGATTATAATACAACTTTTGTGCTGGAAGTTTATTATTTCTATTACAGTCATATTTGCTGTTTGCTTTCCCAGATACATTCCTTCAACATCTCCCAAATGACAATACTTTCAACTGTTATTTATTTTTTGATTAACACAATGTTATATTAATAAAAATTGATTTTGCACTTATTTTTTGTGTGAATTTATTTTTATAGGTGGAAGTATCTATTATCTTGCCTACAATTAATCTGATATTTAAACCTTTTGATATATAGTAAATAACTAAAAAGAAACACTATATTTCTAGGTGGAGAAATAACTGAATTTCTTTTTAATTATTATCTTTTTTTCTTCAGGATATGCAGACTGGGACAAGTTTAAACAGCAAACTATAAATTTCTATATGATTTCTCTTTCCATTTGAAATGTGAATAGTAATCATAAGTGACAATTCTTGGGATTTCCGTCAGATGGTTTTTGTAATTGTTCTTTTTTCAGTTTTTTTTCTAATGAAGAGAACCAGAAATAACAATGGAGAGGAAGAAGGTTCACAATTGCCACATTTTCATTATTTCCATGTGTTCTGCTTCTGACAAGAATGAGCTGATACCAACTTGAGTAACCTGAGGGATGAGTTAAATTTATAAAAAGAATTTTTCTATTTCTGAAAAAGTGATTATTGTTCTTTTGACAAGCTTCAGGTATTGATTAATTGGCAGTTATTTTTAGCTAAAGTGGGACAGGCATCTTTATATTCATTAAAATGATTATTGACACATTGATAGAGATAGTTCTTGTTGACACATATTGGCATTTATGGCAGCATTTGGTTTCTAATTATGGAAGATAGCCATCGGGAGAACAATTTAGACATATACCCCTAATGGCAAAGATCTTTTAATCCTTTTGCACATGTCAAACATGGAAAAGAATTTCCAGTATCAATTGCAGACTTATTTTTCAGGGATCCAGTGTTAGCTTTCTTTTTAATTATCAAAATAGGGAGGGAAATAAATCTGCTGTCACAAGTTTTCATGCTTTACAGTTTCTATTAAACAATAATGAGTTCTGTTTTGTGCTGAAGCAGTTTCCCGTTTGTCAAAGATTGTTACCAATCATTCACTAGGGAGACGGGACATATTTCAAACCAGAACAAAGGAGTATACTTTATAAGCCACAGGTTATGAATAACTACTGCAGCAATTCAGTATCTGATTGGAATTACTATCCTTATTTTATTACAATAGACTGCTAATATTTTGTGTAAGTAACTTTTGACTCTGGATGAAATGGAGACATGTTTTTAGCTGTAGAAAAAAGTCCAAGCCATTGATTATGTATGATTCAGTTGAATAAGCTAAAGAATGATGACTAGTTTGGGAGCAAATCAAACCTTTGATAACGGTTGTGTAATACCAACTCATATTTGTTTTTTGTATGTATTTTAAAAAATTTTATTTAAATATATCCTCTGGCCTTTAATTATATATCTATTTTCTCCTCAAATATCTCAATTCTCTCTCCTCGCTACCATACACAAATATTTGAGATTTTGAATTGCTTTAATCCCCTGGCCAACCAAAAAGAGACTGACTGGAATTTCAATTCATCTAAAGGTCACCTGAAGTTGTACAATCTCATTGAGGTATTTTCAATACCCAAATACCTGGTCCTGAGGGAGAATGCTTCCCAACTAACATTTGATCATATTTATAAATACAACTGATAACATTGAAAGTACTGAGTTTTTTTATTCCTTCATTAGAGCATCCATCCTACCTCATCATAAAAGTGTATGCCCGAGGAAGAGAGAAGTAAGATTTCATCAAAAGTTTGCAGTATTTTGTTGAAATGCCAAGTTTAGAAAAAGATGCTTATATTTTCACTGTTAAAGGATTGAAAAAGATAAGCTAAGGTTAGAATGATAGTGAGAAGACAAGCCCATAACCCCAACTCTTTCATAGGTTTTATGCTGAATTACTACATTTTATTAGGAATATAAACCAAATAAATATTTTTGTTATCTTTCAGTAAAAAGAGAGAAATTCTAACAAGTTCCCACAAATAAAAGCAAAGAATAATTATCGCGTGGAATGTCTTCCAAACTGTAAAAAAAATATATGAGAGCGAGAGAGAAGAATATTAAGATCATTTTTTTTAATTCATTGAAAATATAGACATAAGAATAAGGATATTACTTTTGTGTACATTTGTTTTTACCTTTGTGATATATAACAAACAAGTTCTTTTGTTACCATTTCCAATTTTGCAGATAATATAAGAATTGGTAAGATACAAATTCAATTAAATATCAATTAGAGTTATAATAAATGCCATGACAGTGTCTTAGTTCAAGCATAGTATTTAAGTGAAAAGAATAAGATTGAACTTAAATATCATTGCCAGACCATACAGTTGAAAGTCCCAGGTTGGAAGAGGTGATAATTTATTTTGCCTATACTTATTTTGTTAGTTTAGGCACTTATGTGCAAAAATAACAAACATGTGGCACGTGTTTCGTTATGTAAGTTGCTTTAAAATAATCATGTGCAAATGCGTATGTCTAATACTAACTAACGATCAAAACTAATTAAAAATATAAAAATGATATGCTATAGTATCAATTTTTACAGAGTCTATTTTGGAAACTTAAAAAAAAGAGGGGTTTGGAAAGATTAGGACTTTTTAGGGTCATCTGTATTCTGTGTTCAGTGAGCAATTATCTGAACTTGTTGCAATTTATCTTCAGACCCCAATTTACTTATTTTAGAGTTTGTGATTTCTTGTGATTATATGAATTGATTTAAAAAAAAATAAAAACCAACTTTGAGAAATATTCTTAGCTGAGCCTTGAGGCATATTCTTGATCGATAATTAGTATAGGTCTAGACATAGCTTGATTACTCTTTTCGAAAGCAAGTCATATTTAAAGCTTGATTCTGTTTGTTGGTATATTGATGTGACTGAACAAAATAAAAACAAAGTAAAATCTCCCACATTTGAAAAATTGGATCAAGTTTACATCTGGCACCCTACAAAATGATGAATCAAAAAGGGACACATTTTGCCTCGATACCAGCTGACGTCGCTAAAACATTCATCTTCCCGAATGATACCCAGTTAATACTTTTGTAAAGGAACAGTTTCCAACTTATAAACTCAATCAGCTTTGTTTATTTTCTGATTAATCTGTTATCTGTTCTCACTGTCTCCTCTTCATATAATACATAAAACAAATTCATTGATAATAGTTCAGTAGAATTTTTCTTACTGCATTTATTAATGTTTTTGCATAGATAATTTTGAAATAATTAGGTAGCTTTATCAATATTATCAAGTCACAATATCTACTCACCTTTTAAAAAGAATTAAAAATTTTTTTTGTGTTTCACCTCCCTTATTTTAATCAGTGGCTGATTTTTGTCTCACAAACTTTGGGAAAGTGTCATAATAATACTCTGAAACAATTACTAGGTACTGAATTGATAAGGCTTTAATTTCTGTCCTAAAACAAATTTTGGACCAAGAAAAATATTTGTAGGCATCTGAATTATTAAGTCGGGAACCATTCACTATCTTTTTATTCATCGAAATACAAGTATCCCTCGCTTCTAAGAAAGTTTGCTCCACGTCACTTTTTCGGTTTTATAAAAAGGGGCAAAAAGCGAAAAAAGCATTCAGGGTTCGTTTTGCAGTGAGCTGTTATACAGGCAGTGTACACCCACTTCCTCTGTCTCTTACACCCCAACCACAGGCGACTACACCTATCATTGCATCATCACCACTTTTGGGGTCTGGGATAACTCAAACATTTTTTTAAAGTTAATGGTAATTGCTTCTTCACTATTTTGGCTTACAAAAGGTTTTTATAGGAACAATTTACTTTCGGATAGTGTATTTAATGAATGAATTCAATACTTTGCTGGTATTAGATGTGATTTATTTTCTAAATAATGGAAGGATACTCAAACAAAAATTGTCATGTTAAAAGAATTATGATAATGTTTTCAATATCAAATTACTGGAGCAATGGTTTGCATGCAATTGCTACTGAGTTCAATCTTTAGTGGGTGCTCAACAGAAGGGTTAGTCCAACAAATATCTAAGAGATTATATTCTAATAAGTATTATACCCAAGGAAGAAAATACACAAATAATACTTGATAAGTGTAGTCAATTGATAAAGTCAGTAGTACTTATGCTTTTGCTACAACCAAAGATTTGAGCATGGTGAAAATATTTGCTTTTTTCTATGAAAGTTCTTCATTAAATGCAGACCCGTCGCCAGGGTACAGCGAGTAGAGGGGTGGGGGCATCCATTAAGTCTGGGGGGGCCATGAGTAGAAGTGCTCAGTGTTGGTAAAAAAGTGCTAATCTTTTTAAAAAATAGCCAAAAAAACATAAAAAATGGCCAAAAAGGACTAAAAATAGTCAAAAAATGACCAAAATGTTTAAGCACGCCTGCGCTAATTTAGCTCTTTTTCACTCTCTCCAAAACAAAAAATGGCCAAGTGTATGATGAAAGAAGGTGAAGCAGTTTTAAGCGCTGGAGATGTCATAAATCGTTTGTTATAAAAATTGGCACAAGGATTATTCACATCACATTCACCGGGGGGGGGGGCAAGTGATTTCCAGGAGGAGCCCCCGCCCCCGCGATGGGCCTGATTAAATCTTTGTTAAAGATGTTCTGCATTTTGTGTTGCTAGCCAATGGACATTACCAATCCTCAGGCTGTTAAAATAAGTCAAAGGTTGTAGAAAAAAATGATCAAAGAATGTTGGTTATGGCAAATTGTGTGATTTGAGTATGTAAGGATTCTCTTTAAATGATGGCAGGAGGCTCATATTGGCCTGAAAATGTCACTGCATTTAAACAATAAACTGTCTGTTCTTGTTATCGACTCATTATTATCGACGAGAAGCTAACGAACATTCCTAGAATCAATTCATAAATCAGAATTGCGTCACCTACAATTTGTGTATTGTATCATTAAAATCTAAAATGGTATTATTTATGGTAAACTTAAAGTAAAGTCATATTTGGTAACATTTCCTTACAAAATGTTTATTATTTTAAAGATATCTAAATACTGTTAAATGGATATATTATAGTTATTTATTAAGCTTAGCTTAGTCTGGCACAAGATCACAGTAATGGGGCACTTAATGATGACTGAACTTACTATACTAGCAGATTGGTGAGATGAGCTTGTTAACCATAATGCTATGGTAGGTACCCACATTTACTAAGCTTACCAAAGTATGGCTCAAGGTCACAATATGTGCATTGTATCACAAAAATCTAAAATTGTATTATGATAAAATCTTGAGTCATTGGTAACATTTCCTTACCTTTGGTAAGGAAATGTTACCAATATGACTCAATATGACCTTTGGTAAGGAAATGTTACCAATATGGCTCAAGATTTTATCATAATACAATTTTAGATTTTTGTGAACAATGCACAAATATTGTGGCCTTTAATGATTATTTGAAAGAAATCTAGTCAGGTACAAGGTCACACAATGATGATTGAACACTATAGTGCAAGACTAGCTTGTGCTGACTATCACACTATGGTAGATGCTTTGTTATAGTTAAAAAGCTTTTCTGTTTTCCATTTAAAATAATTAAATAATTTTAAATATTTTTTAATAATTGGGTGCTGATCGTCTGACTTATTTTTCAATTACCAAGGATGCACCTGTATTTTGAAAAATTGCAAAATCTTGAAAGAAAAAAACAGAACTAGCATTCCAAGGGAAATTATGAATCACTGCCACCTATATATGCCCCCCCCCCCCAGGTGATCAACTAAAAAATGTCTGAATTTTCAAAAAACAAGTGGGCACAAACTAGTGACCAATTTAGCATAAGCTTACATTGAAAATTGAACCCCCCTCTAAAAACGTATTATGGGGGGAAATTTTCAAAAAGCAAAAAAAACATTTTCCCTACTCATTGAGGGGAGTGTGTGCGCAGAATTTCAAGTGTCTACTATGAATGGTTAGGGCTGGATGAAGTCCGGATAGATAGATAGATAGATAGATAGATACATATAAATGTGTGAACCCATGAATAACCTAAACCTTTGGTAGCAGTTATTAACTAAACCTTTGGATTAATAAAACTAGGATTGGCCTATGAAAGAAGTAATCTCAGCCTGTAGGATATAGGGTAAACTTTAGAGACATTTTTCACAGAAAAAATAGCGTCTTCGACACTAATTACATGCAGTGTCAAAATAATGATTTCAAACTGATTTTCTGTATGAAACACAGGTCTAATAACCAATTCTTCCATGAGAAAGCAAAAAATGTAAAGTGCACTAGACTAACTGATATATTTTTGTATCATGGGTACTTTAAAAACTACACTATGAACTACAGATAAATATTTTCTGTTATTCTTGCACCCTATTTTTTCCTCACTTTCAGTTTAGTGTATATATACTGGCTATTAACTGCAATGACAGTGAGAAGAATAAAGGAAAGCTCTATTTCATGGCATAATAATGGCATTATAAATGAATTTCATGACAACACACACTGATTAAATTATAATTTAAAGAGATTTTTTTCTTTAAATACTACAAACAAATTTGCAATGATCAATGTCTCAATGACAGCACATGTAGGACAAAGAAGTTCAGATCTCTTTTATGATTGATATTAAGCTGCACATCTCTTTCAAATGAATTAGCAACATTCAATACAAGCTTATGAATTTATATTCTCAACAATCTTGTCCTAATTAATTGATTGCAATCATTATATTTAATAAAATGTCCATTTTCTCTTTGAACAAGCCAACTTTATTTTATTTTTTTATCTTATTGCCGTTCCCTTTAGGTGTCTTAACTACAAAGTAGTTATCACTCAGATTACACAAGTTGCCCAGAGCCCCTTACAAACCCAGTGTAACTATGACAACATTAACAAGGGAGATGGAATGGCACTTTTGAGACATTTCTTTTTTCACTAAGAAGTAGTATGCATCTTGCTATCATTTGCTATAAAATTTTCACTGTATAGAGTTTTAGGAACAATATTTTTATTATTAAATACTAAGTTTTGGGGGATGGGAAATATCAAAATGTAATCATCATAGGTATATTAGTTGCACTGGGAAATATATATTTCAAGTTTTATAAACAATAACTTCTTGCTTATCAGTAATTTTAACATAGAAGCCAAGTATAAAAAGTGGTTGTCAGCATTTTAAATAAATCAACAACACATTGAACATCAGCAACATATTGAATTTAATCATTAAATACATCAATTAATAAAAAGACTTCATAGTGGCTTCTAATAATAAAAATATTTGTGTTGTGTTTGCCAGATTTGAGCCCGACTTTCATAATAGCATGCATCAATAACTGGACGTGTGTTTATGTTAGTGTTTTCAAGTTCATACCTTTTCCAAGGAAAATTGCCTTAAACTAGACAATCATTTGGAAACTAAAATCCGAATAATTTTTTTCCTTTCACTCTTTTATGTCACATGTTTTAGGTTATTTGACACTCCATCTATTGTAAATGTAAGTAGTTTTAATAATATAGCAAGAAAATTGTAAATTTGCATCTACCTCAGCCAAACTGTTTAAGCTATTCATACCAATTTTTACTTAAGAGATATACATAGCATTTCATTAATATTGCATTAGTATTTGTTTTAAATTAAATATTTATGACTTATAAGTCTAAAACTTTGTATTGTATTACCGGGATCTACTGTAAGATTGCCCATGGGCAGTTATTTTAGGTGGGCGTTTGTTTGGGAGTCAAGTTTTTGTAGATGAAAATTTGAAATCATCTATGTTTTAATGCCCTTTAGTATAAAAAAATCAGGCACCTTGAATATGTATATAATAATTAAGACATCAAGTCCGAAATATCTGCCAATTCGTTGTATAAACAAAAAGTTGCTTCAAAGAAATTAATTCACTCGATACTTCTTCACTATTGCTGAATGAGTTTGAAAACAAACAAGTTATATTATTTATCTATTAAAAAAATTAAATTATTTTTTGTGTTTGCAGGTACTTAATACAGTCTATATAATATATGTATTTAGTATGTGTGTGTGTATGTATGTATATATATATATATATATAATGTTCGGCTCTCGTAGCAACTTAAAAAGAAAACACTGTCCAAATACGATTAATACGAGTTATTGTTTTATTATGCTCAACTTAGCTTAGTGATGGCCTTTGAATAATGACCCGGGGCTATTATTTGGTCCATTTTTTTCCACCCAAATTTGCCTGTTTTTCAGTTTTACTGCGATCTTACGGTAGATCATGGTACTTGGATGAGAAACTGTGGAGTATTTCAAAAGGCTTAAATGTATGTAAGCAATATAGTCCAAATTAAAAATTCTATCTATACATTAAGATCTTATCTAAGAACCCCCACTCTTGCCTTATACACAGTAGTTTCTAAGGTGATTGGTGATGTTGATTTGCATGCAAAACTATGAGTAAGAAAAGAAAAGATGTAATATTGAAACTGTCAGTAAATGACATAGTTTGTCCATTTGATAACTGAATGTTTTGACACTTCCATATTATTACTAATTTTACACTCTGCAACCTTTTTTTTTTTTGGTTACCATTTTCCACGACACCAAATCCATTTTTTCTATTTGATCATCTTCTAGACCTTCAGTTTCTGTCAATGTTCTCATAAAACAAAACCCGTTAAGAGTTTACGCTAGAAATATCCAAGCCTATCAATCTTTTTCTCTAGGGTTACTCAGTGACTCAAGCTCATTCTAAAAACCTAATACAAAGCACTCGATTTAGCAACAAGATTTCTTTCTCTTATTTTGAGCTTCCCATTGCAAATATCTGACAAGTCAATTATTAGTGTCACATCCAAAAATGTGATTTAGCTAGTTTGAAACAAAACCAAATCCCACATCAGATATCTCATTTCACTTTACCTACAAAATTCTCTGTTTTTCCAATCCTGCCAGTCAGGAATAACATATACAACGTTATGGCACTCTTCTCAAGAATATTTTCTAAGCCTTAAAAATATGGACAGAATGAAATCAGTTGATATCAAGGAAAAATCATCTTCCTAAAGTCTATGTAACCATTTTCTTGCTAAATCACAAGATTGATATCTATCTAAAGGAAATAGAGTTAACCTTAAAGCTGATAATTAAAACGTGTGATCAGGGGCGTGGCTGAGGGGGAGGGTGTGGTAGGGTGATTTTAAATCGCTCCCTGGGCCCCCAAAAGCTTTATGAATAATAGTTCACCTACTGCATTTCTACTAACATTATACAATAACAGATCTCACTAATTGTTGGAGCAGCCCCTAAAGCCCCACCCCAATCTTAAGCTATGCCCCTGCATTTGATGTTACATTGAAAATTATCAACACGGACTCACCTCCAAGCGGATATTTATTCTTGGCAGGTATAACTTATTTCACAAGTTTACAAATGTTCAAACTCCTGATGGAGTAAAACGATTGTGTTGTGTCACTCTCAGGTAAGCATATAATTCTAAATTCTAAAACCCAGACTGTAGCTTTCATCAGGATTTGAACATTCACTGGCGACATTGCTGTCTGTTTATTGCATATAAACATGACCAGGGAAAAACCTAATAAATCACATACATTTGGAAAAGTGATTTCAAATCCAGAGTCTTTTCTTATAAGTAAATATTTTACAATGGAAACAAATAAAGGACTACATTGCTTAGTCCTTGGAGTCAATAAATAAGACTTCTGAGTAATACTTCTGTTTGTGCTTATTTGAGAGTATATGTGCACTAAGCAAAACACATAGTCAATTTAACAAATTGCTATGACTACATTTTTATTTTTAGTGTACATGCACAGTAGATATACTGAAACTCAAAAGTAGCTAGAGTTATTTTGTGCACAGAAATCAATCTTTACAAACATTTATTTAACACTTAATATTTTCAGCTACCATTTGAATAATTGGTTGTTTGCTTTGTGATACACTCTCATCCTTAATGCTTATATTGTAAAGATATAAAATGGCTCCAAAAAAGTATGTGTTGAAATATTAAAGAGAATATAAATAATAAAGGGTCTCCTATTGTTGTGAGATAAGAAAGAATCAGCAACATGTTATAAAGTTAAGTATAGTCATTCTCTCCATTTAAGCCTGATATCTTCATATTAGAAACATCAACATTGGTATGGCTGGCTGGCTGGCTATGTATGTGTCATGCATACAGGTTGCACCAATGGAGCTAGAGGGATTAAAATTTAAACATTTACTCCTGATTATGTCTAGAAAAAGTATTTGAACATCAAAGAGTCGGATTTATGCCATATATATATATATATAAGCAGCATCAGATAGAAAACAAATCTGTGTTAGAGGTGACAAGCTAATTGGAAAATAGTGTGCGGCAAAAAGCTTGGAACAGATATAACGTCTCTCTCTTGAATCATAATAATATCCATATAAAGTAGTTTATCATATTTTTAATGTTCTCTTTCATCAGTAACACTGATTATTCTTATTTCATCTTATTTCAAAGAATGAACCATCATTTTTTGCCTTTCTGCTTTTCTAAAATGGACAAAGAGTCAAATACCTTATTGCATGTGTTCCTCTCTAATTCAGGTTTTTATATGTTTGTTATTGGTGTCTCTTCTTTAGCTGAGACAGCAACCCTGATAATGTAACTTATCCATTTGATAAGCACACAGGATTGACATTCTGTGTTTTTCTTACTCAGATGAATTTGTAAAAGAAATAATGTACCCACACAGGTGACCCAAGTACAGTAGGACAAGTCTTGGTTGGTCAGTGGACAGATCACAACTGACAATTAGGTATTAGAATCTGTCAACCAAAACTATCAACATAGGTTTCTTCAATGTTTAAGTGGGTCTGGTTGGCTGGCTATGTAATGTGTTGTGTGTTCAGGCCACACCAATTGAGAGCTAGAGGGCCAACAATTTAAACATTTACTCCTTATTATGATTAGAAAAAAAAAGTTTTTGTTATTTTGAAATTCGCCTCCAAAATAGGTTTTTAGTGGGACGTTCAATTTTTCAATGTAAGTTTATGCTAAATTGGTCGCTTAGTTTGTGTCCGGCTGTGTTCGTTTGTTTTTTGAAAATTTGGACCTTTTAGTGATACAACAACCCCTTTTACCAATTTTTTAAATTGATCACCCCCAACATGGCATGCTGCCAAAAGATGTTGGTCATGTGACGGTTTCTATTGAGTGACTAACCAGAACTGTTAGGTATTTTTAAAATTTGATTTGATTCCAACAAAGTATAAGATTATCAAATTTGAGTGCTTATATGTTTTTTTAACCAGAAAAGTGTTTTGTTTATCAATGCAGTCATTTTTTTCTATGAAAAGGATTCTCTACCTCCTGGAAGTTTTTATTTTCCGCAACTAAATACTTTATCAGAAAATGTCAACAAAAGCTGGTCAGGTTCTAAAGAAATAAGGAACCATCCAAAATAGTTCAGAAAATACATGATAGTAAGAAAAGATTTTGTCCATCAGACAGTCTTAAGTCATGAAATTTGAAAGCAACTCAGAAAAACATGCTTGTAAGTAATCAATATTTGATTAACAAACAAGTGGTGTGGTTGATTTTAAATACGTATTTTAATGTTTATAAAATTTGAATTTGTCTGTGTGAATATGAAAGAAAAATACTCTAGCTGATTGTTAGATTTTTCTAAGAAAAATACAGAGAATGAAAAGATCAAGTGGAATGGAGTTTTGCTATGCTAAAAATCTGGTAAAACTCAATGTCTACATAATTGTTATTTTGGGGTGGAATAACAACCTTTTGACCTTGAGAAACAACCAATAAAATGGAAAAGCTTATCATGTGAAAGAATTTTCATAGTTGAAATATGTCCGTTATCTCATTTAAAGGCCTTTTCAAAGAGAGAAAAATATTTTTTTAAATGAACAGGTTTGTACTCTAGTTATTCTGTCTAACAAAAACATCAGTGTCTTGAAATATTGCTAACAATTATTGTCACAATCTACACTGAAAAAAAAACAACAAAAAAGCAAATTTACTCGTAATTTATTCCTTTCCAGATTCACAAGGATTCAAATATATGGGTTATATGCTGATGATATAGATCAGCATGAGTACGGATTAAGATTATATAAAGAACAAGAGACACATATTGATTCAACAAAGATCTGTTTAATACTCAAGAACAGGCAGCAGCCAGTGACGTCACAGCAAGGGGACATAATTGGCTCTACATGTAATATTAATTGTATATGTAATGTAAGTTTGGTATGACAGATATTAACAGATTAAAAATGCAACAAAAGGTCCTTTTATTCAAATAATGACCGCAGTCAACCAAATACGTGTGTCCTTCCGAGCTCTTTCTTCTACTGATAAACACAATGCAATAATGGCTGCTTGTTGACCAGAACGTAAAACAGTGCCTCCTAGCGGAAGTCTTCTGCCTAAGGGGAATAATTCATGATACTTACTTAACAGCACTTCCCCTCTTTTCTTTTTTACTAGGGTGTGCATATAAATTTTTTTTTAATAATAAAAATGTT
>VCCN01005798.1:7580914-7598546 GCA_006491835.1 Architeuthis dux
CCATATCAGCCCAGCATCAGTGTTAGAGATTGCTAAACGGGCAGCTAGATCATATAAATGAATAAAGAAATGAGCGATGTGTGGGAATCGAAACCGTGTCCACTCTGGAAACTACCTATACACGGTCATGCTCTTTACCACTGAGCTAACGGCACTCTTATGGCAAGGCAGCGGTCAGAAACATACACATTCGCTCGCCTCCTTATTCTAACCGATCGTATCATTAGGCACGTGATATGAAGTAGCCCTCTGTGTCGACAGTATGAAATCAAGGAATGGATAAATTTGTATCCGACATAATATGATAATTATAAAGACATTGTGTATGTGTATAAACAATGTTCTCAAAAAATTCAGACAAGAAATGTTCTTGGGATTTACTATATTTGAGAAAATAAATATTCAATAATCACGTACATCAAATTTAGAATTAACAACAAAGTTTTGAAATTTTACAGACAAAAGAAACAATACGCTGAGTTTTGCCAGTTGTTTACAACAACCAAACAGGTCTCCAAAGCAGATGGCAAAGTTATTGCCTGATGCAATCATTTGAGCAGCTGGAAATTCTTAATGTTTTCTACAGGCTTTGGAAATGTTTTAAACAGAGATTCATTTTCAATTTCCCTTTTACCTGAGTGACTAACTGATATTGGTTTTCTGTATCATTAAAAGAGATTTTTATGAAAATTTTAATTTTTGTTTTTAAAATTTTAAATAACAGAACTCTTAGAATTATCACATATAACTGCATCTATTCTCCAATAAATCAAGCTGAATACAATTTGTACCACTAATGTAAATAAATAAATTATTCACCACAGAAATTTGAATTAGTTACAGGATTATAATCATAACTATATGCATTATACAGCTTAGTGCTATTCAGACTGTAATAAAATAAGCCCTAAACTATGTAAGTAAATAAAAAATTCCACAAAATCTTTTCATTAACTTCAAATATTTCACATGCAAATTAACACCTAGAGAAGTCTAATTTATAAGTTCTAAACTTTGCTAGCATCTGAAATAAATTCCTTTTAAGTGACATCAATAAATATATAAGAAAACATTTGCTTAAAAAACAACTTTATTTTTGTGCATCTTATATATAAACAAATACCAAATCAGTTTTATTCCTTAAGATGGTTTTTGAGCTAAATTAAAGATTCTCGAGAATCCACTCTAAAACAGCTGATACTTATTCAAGTATACATGTATGTGATTAATCACAAAAGTTAATTGAATTGAGAAGAAGATTTTGATTTATAACAGAGTGAGAAAAGTCAAAATTAATGTTTCCACTGATTTAAAATTAAAAGTTGTAATAAAGAGAATACACACTCAAGATTCAAGTATACAATATTGTCAGAAAGCATGGCCAGGTAAACCTCACAAGGAAGATGAATTTTAGAATGCTGTTAAAAGGACTGACTTTTAATTCATAATGAATTCACAATCCATTCAGAGGATATAGAGGCCTATTGGTCCTACTAGTTTTTAGAAACCGTCAACCAAAACTGGCTATGTATGTTTCACGTGTATAGGCTGCATCAATGGAGCTAGAGGGCTAAAATCTTCAACATTTACTCCTTATTATGTCTAGAAAAAAGTTTCCATTTTGTTTTTTGAAAATTCCCCGCCTAAACAAGTTTTTAGTGGGGGGTTCAATTTGCAATGTAAGTTTATGCCAAATTGAATATTTAGTTTGTTCAACAGCATTCACGTTTGTTTTTTTTGAAAATTCAGACTTTTTTAGTGATCACGAACCAACAAAAGACAAGAGAAGTAACTTATCCATTGATTTCCAATTTTGAATTGATCACTCCCCAACACAGCTGCCAAAAGACGTTAGTCATGTGATGGTTTCTATTGAGTGACTAACCAGACCTTTTTTAAATTTGTGATCAAAGTCTGTACTATCTACCCTTTTATAGTTGAAAAAATAATATATACATTTGAGGATAAATGTGATTTTATAGCATACTGACTCCTATATAATGGTCATGTAATGTCATACACATTTTAAAAAAAATTAGGTTCACATGATCTTCAATCATTCACTCAAGGTTTCAAGTTGTTATCACCTTTTGGCATGTTAGGACATTCATTAGTATTCCACCTTGCCCAATGGTGACCTGGAACTTTGCTAGGTAATTAACTCTCTAAGGTGTATTCCAAAGACCAAGTGATAATGAATAAAAATAATATTATCTTTGACACAGGAAGTAAAAAAGAAAGATTTTTACAGCAAACAAATTTCAACTTTTGGCTTCAACATAATTTAAACTTGTTTAGCTCTGAGTAACTGTATCACCACCATAACAGTACTCCAATGAGGCAAAGTCTAACACAATTAAAAAGAGTCAGCTTTAGTAACATAAGACTTGAAAACACTCATTGCTCTTATTACTATTAAATATAAAAATGGAAAAGACACCAGAACAAATGTATTCAAATAAAAAAATTAGAAATAAAGAGTGCATATAAATTTCAATTAATCATTCTTTGATTGTTACAATAATTGTTTGTTTTTTTGATAACCAGTTGGTAAGGTGTGTAAAGCAACCTGTACCAAAATTCATTAAAGAAAATTTTGAAAAACCTTTGGATACATACACTGCAATGTAGTTTTAATAATGAAGATTAATTAGAAGCTTCCAAGGGTAAAACATCTAATAGATGAATAAAGAGAGCTTTCAGAAGCAAAGATCACAAGAAGGAATTTCACACCTGAATTAGCACCTACTGTATATTCAAAGAGATTTTGAGGTCTTTAGCTTAAGTATATTTGAGAAACTACTGCATATGAATCTTGATGGCCATTGCTAGTGAGTAGTCTTTGCTGGCGGTGTTCTATAAATGTTGTCCAGGTCGGGCCCTTAAGAAGAAATTGATTTGGGGCCCCAGCACAACCTTGGTGCCGCAAACACTATTGACTCTAGGGGCCCTCTGGTGGCCACAGGGCCTTAAGCAGCCACTTAGTCCCCTTATGCCTTGGGCCGGCTCTGATCTTGTCTCTAAGTTGGCTTTAGTACAACAAATATATTGTGAAGCCTATTAAAACAGTTATTTCCAAGTGACTATTGTCAGATGGTGATAAAGTTAAGTTTCCAACCTTCTCTGTGCTTGGTGTTACAGAATTCACTGTTCTTAGTTATAATTAATGACACTCATTGTCTAGTAATTGAACAGGATACATTTTCATTTTCGAATCAATACATTAACCATTCAGCTATTACTGGACACAAATGAATGCTGTTTGAAAGGATCAATAGTGACAAATACTTTTGAGAGAGCCACTTAATTTTAGTTAATGAAATTGTTTAAAAGTTGCAAGGAGTGTAAACCCTTTAAATTAAAGTTTATATAATTTTGGAAAGTAATATAAAGTTCAACAAAATGAATCAACTACTTAAATCAATCAATACACCACAGTTTAGTAAAGAATATAAAGCTATATTTACTTTACTTTCTTCTCAGATTAGGTTAAACAAAAATGTAAACTTTACAATCCAAAGTTCTACTGATGTTTTTGGTACTAAAATTCCAGAAACAAAACTTTAATTACAGCAATTCAAGTATGTAAGACTTTTTATTAATTCTTTTCTATGTAAAAGCATGTTGTTGGTCATATGCCATCAGAAATTAAGTATGGTTAAGTAGTAGAAATGGGAAAATGAAATCTAAATAATCCACCATTCTTAACTCCTGTAGTTTGCATGGATTTCTTGTTGTGGTTTATGGAAATGAAAATGGATAAAGATTTTCTTCCTTTAATCAAAGCATCTGATCTCTCAAAATCATCCATTAACTTTTGCCAAAACATGGACTTTGAGCTGGAGTGTTCAGTTATTTAGACCAAGCAAGAATAGAAGATTCAATATAAATGCTTTCCATTAAGTTCAGAAGGGGGGAGAAAAGAAAATCATGAAGACAGCTTTGTGCCAACAGGTTGGCAATTCTTCAAAATGTCTTTAATCAAACATAACATTGATAGAATATATTATTAAATCAAAATAACTAATAATACCATTAATAAATAATGATGAAGATAGTAATTGTAAAATAATATGCTAATGCTCATTATTTCCATTGTGTTATTATTCATATCAAGTTTCTCTTGAATACAATCAAAGGTTTTTATGGCTGTTTTTTTTTAATGGAGAAGTTTTGTCTCTTAATTTTGTATTTATTCTAGCAGCTGATCACTGATTAAATCTAAGTTTTAAAACTTCAGTTTCTTTAAAAAAAAGAAAAAGAAAGCAAGAAAGAATGAAATTTGTATACACTTAATCAAAATTTCTACTTTAAAAATTTCTTAGGAACTTTTTTTTAGTTTTTCAGTAATTATCCCATATTTGCTTATTAAAGTTTTTCATATTAATCATTTTGTTGTAGTTATTAGAGATTATATTCAATATTGACAATCCAGTCAAACAATGCTGCTGATATCATCATCAGCATCATCAAGAAAAAGATAGCAATGAGAAAGTGCCAAACAGGAGAGAGAGTATATGTGTGTTTGACTATGAGGAATGGGGCTGTTTTAGTATAATTTTTTGATGCCATAATAATGTACTAATAAAATTTAAGTTACAGTATTGCAATACAGATGACATATTTGATGGATTAAATAATTCCATTTTTTTGTTTTCATTTACCATTGTTGTGTTTATTATATTTGGCTCGGCAGAAGTAATGTTTGAAATCACAAATCAGCACTCAGTGATTTGTGATTTTTGTTACTTTTTTATCACTTTCACTCTGACTCTGATCATCTTTGGGCAGCATGTTAAAACCACAGAAAAATATACAGAATTAAATCATTTCTAGTTTTCTTACTCATATACATTTTTGGAATAACTTATTACCTCTGTCAATGAAGTTGGAAAGGTATATTTATTCGGTCGCATCTTCCTGTCTTTCGGTCTATCTGTCTGTCCACACAATATCTCCTAAAGTACTCAGTGGATTTCAATGACATTTTGTGGAAAGGTAGGCAATGGGGTAAGGGAGAAGTAGGGTGTATCCTGGAATTTTGTTTTGATTTATAGATATTTCTCCGTTTTTTTCATACATTTGTGTATATGCTCATGTCTATGCATACAATATCTCTCAAAGTCATGGACCACTTGTAATTCCTTGTAATTGACAGTGGATCTTTTCAATGAATAGAATTAAAAATAATGGAACTCTTCTGTGAATTGAATAGAAACATTGTTTTTTAAATTCCCCAAATGGTCCAAGGGAGATAATTTTAATCAGGCGTTATTTTCCTTGATAATGACATACAATATTTTTATGAATTTAAGAGGGGCTAGATCTAGCCAATTTTTTTTTTTTTTTTTTTTTGCTCTTCCAAATATTTGAGCGAGAACGAGGGCTGACAGGATACCAAGTCTTATGACTACAGATATTTCCAGGCAGGCTGGCTCAGGCAGGTTTTTTTTAATAGGTGCATGGCGAGGCAGTTATGCATAAAATCATGCCATGCCCATCCTGAATCTTCGGACAGTGATACAAGATTACATAGAACAATATATGACTTGACAAGATCAAAGGCACTGAGCAACTGCAGTTGTCAGTTTCAAGGGAACGGGTATAACAGAACGAGTAGGACAAAAACGGATGTAATTTTTATCTAAAAAAAATTAAATTTTTCATTCCAACCAAACTTTTCCACAAATACCATGCCACGGGCCTCTGGCGAAATATGTGTGTCCATTTCACAAAGGATTATTATTGTATGAAAACAAGTGAAAAAAGACGAATTTAAAAAATATGAAAAACTCGTTTTTAGAATGTGGCTACTGGACTACACATGTAAATTTTCAAGGCACTATACCAAATAATGTGACCAGGAGCACTGAAATGGATGGACTGACCAGAAAAGTGAAAAGGGAAGAATACCTAACTATCATTTTTTTTGTCATTTGGTCAGGTCGGTGATCGTGCCTACAGTGTTTCAATAGAAGTTACCACAATAAAGCATAAACTCCAGTCCAAATTGGAAGCTGAACAAGAATCACAAGAACAATCCTCACCTAATTCAGGGGAGTAAACTCTTTAAATTTAAATGTCACGTTAAACCAAACCAATATATAAAATTAACATATCACTACCGTGATGACTGACTGAGCCAAATTTACAGGTTTTACATATCTACGAAAATTTATGTTACAAGTGCACAAGGGCTTATTTCATCCTAATAAATAAATACATTCATACTAAAAAAATATATATCTTTTATAATTGTTTATTTATTATATATACAATACAAAAATTGAAGTAATCATCTTCAGTCAGAATAGAAGTAGGAGTGGAGTTTGACCCTGCAGCAGCCAGGCTTGCTTTGTTTGGAATGCTCGCTAATTGTTACAAATTAGTTCCAAATTCTAAGTTTGTGGTTGATAAAATTTATTATTGTTATTTTGAACTGCAAAGAATTGATTTATCATTAATTAAGGCTAACACTGACCACAAGCAATAATTTAAGAGAGTGGATATTTTTAATCCCAAATCTTAATTAAAAAAAAATTAAAACATATTTAAATTTGTCAATAATGCAAAAATAGTCAAGTGTTATGGTGGGGTCATTCAATCCAAAATTTACAACTCTGACCTTAAGTTCTTTTTTTTAAGTGTTATCACCATTTTAATGAAATAGTTAACATCTTTTAACCAAAATTAATTTATAATTATCGTAATTAATTATGACAATTTAGATATTTAACAAACACAAGCAAATATAAATGAAATGTTAAATTGTAAGATTTAAGATTTTTAACCTAATTTACCAGAAAGGTCACATAGGAAATAAGGCAGAAAAACACCACAACACATGGTAATTATATGTCCATATCTTAATAAAGCCAGTGTAAAATAAGTTCCAAGAAGCATAAGTAGATATGGTCATTGAAATTACAACATTGTTGTTAGTTTGTGCTTTAAAGCTCTTATTGTATCATCATCATCATCATCAGCCGTTATAAGTCCACTGCTGGACGAAGGCCTTTCCCATCTCCTTCCATGACAGCCTATCTTGGGCTAATCTCTGCCAAGTCTTACCGGCAAACCTTTCTATCTCGTCCCGCCATCTTGTGTCTGGCCGTTTCCTACTTCTTTTACTATCCCATGGGCACCAATCTGTTAATCTTTTCCCCCATCTATTGTCATCTCTTCTAGCTAGGTGGCCGGCCCATCTCCACTTTTGTTGCTTAATTAGTTGTATAATATCCTTTACTCTAGTCTTTTCTCTGATCCATGTTGATCTTTTTCTATCTCTCAGCGTTACCCCTAGCATTGCTCTTTCCATGGCTCTCTGTGCTATTCTAAGTTTGTTTTCTGCTCGTTTGGTTAATTTCCAGGTTTCGCAGCCATAAGTCATGGCTGGTATTATGCAGCCGTTATATACTTTCCGTTTTAGGCACATTGGCAAGGTGCTCCTCATAATGTCTCTATTCATACCAAATGCTTTCCAACCTATCGTTATGCGTCGCTTTATTTCGCAGTCATGGTCTTTCTCTAGTTTTATTACCTGATTAATTCAGATAAACTCAAAGTGTATTTATTATCTGTTCATATACTTTAATCTAATTATTACTATTACTACCACTACCACTACCACTATGTAACCTATGATAACCTAGAAAGGATTTATTAAACTAATAAGTCAAAATTTTTATTCACTCTAAACATTACATGCCAAAATGTCTATAGTACATTTAGCATGTGAACAGAAGTAGTGAATATAATATGAATTAAACAAATTGATCATTTAATACTTGTCTATGTTCTGATAGAAAACTTGTGCAAAATATCAATTCCATAAGCATACCAAGAGGATACAAAGGGTACATTTTGGCCCTCCTCACAGAAGAATTTGTAATAGCCCACTCTTGATGAGTGTTCATCGTGTTGCAAGAAGATGGTGTGGCACTCAATCTATATGTTGTTTATTGAAATTCAGGAAAAAGGGATTGATAGTAATCAGGAATTCAAGTGTTACTGACAGAATAGGACTATTATATATAATAATGGGTCAATGACAGATTAAAAATGCAACAAAATATTATGTACTTAACAGAGATCCTTTATTCATATAGTGATCGTAATCAACCTAACACGCGTGTGTACTACGAAGCGATTTCTCCAACTGATAAACAATCGCTGCCCCGTTCCAGAACGTGAAACAGCGCCCCCTAGCGGCAGTCTTCTGCCTAAGGGGAATAACACATGATACTTACTTAACACTATATATTACAGTGTAAAGAGGACGGGGCTTGCAAATTGTTTGGTTGTTCATGAAGATCAGACTTTTCAATGACCTCACCAAAATGACACACTTGATTACTTTGTGACTTTTCATACCCTTCTGATTCAAGAAAACAGAGACAAATAAGATAAAAACAAAGATGCCAGTTTTTCTGAGTTTTGAATCAATCTCATCTTAGATATAAATCTTCGAAACAATGTATGGGTACAGAAAGAAAAAAAAAACATGAAGACATCTTCTTTACAGAATCAATCAAATTAGATGGCATGTCGAAGACAAAGTTTGGATTTCTTCTCTTTTGTCATGTATTTTCCATCCGATCACAGATATGCAGAAACTGAAGAAATTCACATTTTTCTTTTCTTTTTGTCTGTCTCATTTTTTAATAGAATGAATGAAGAAAAAAGCTGAAATATAATCATAGTTTGGGTTATTGCACTTTCTCTGGATAATCACACGAGTTTGATTATGAGAAAGGATTCAATAAGATATTTGAGACAGTTTATTGAGATAGCAATTCGCTATTCACTCACTAGGTGAAGGCCTACCTCATTTAGCTGAGAAGATAGAAAGTCCTATTTTCAATTAATACTACCTCTGGAAAATGAGAGTATAAAAGAATCAAGACTGGAACCTTCTGAAAAAGTTTTTTTTGTTTAACTGATGTGTCATAAATAGGACATACAGTCAATCTTAATTAATTCAAAAGACTCGTTATAATAATTCCTACTTTTTTTCTTGAATTTGCACTCTCTTAAGTTTATTTTTACAAAGTCTTTGAATTGTAACCCCCAAGAACATATCAGGCTCATTATTGTTTGAGTGTTACAGTTATGTTAAAATCAGTATTTTTAAAAACCCTGTGATCATATCTGCTGTACATATAAACATATTTTTAATTGTATTATTCACCAAAGATATAAAAAAGATGTTTTCATATATTTCTGTTTCTTAAAGAAGATAAAAGAAACGTTCAAGTCAAACCATATATCAAACAATGTTTATATATTTAAACATATCTATCATCACGTCAGAAACTATAACTCAGAAAAGGGATGAGAACCTTTATGTCCAAAGCAGCTTTTCAACTTATAGGAGATGTATGGAAAAAGACCCTCAGCAGTGGAATCATTGGGGAGCAATAACAGTGGATATGGGAATTTCTGAATCTGAAAAAAGACTTTAACTTGCTCACAAACAAATTGCTTCACATTCTCAGTGAACAGAGGCAACCTGATGACTAGTTGAGCTTAAGCAGCAAAAGCAATCAATGCCTGTAGGATATACAAACTCACAGATACAAGTTCTAGTCATTATAATGGAAGCCATTTTTGAAGAGCTGGCATATCAGGGATTTTTTTGCTTTTAAAGAAACAGGATGACTGTCTGTCAACAGGACATCATACCAGCAAAATGTACATCAGTAGCCAAAGGCATTATACATCAGGGACCTTGCATCCCTGCTGGTTGCAACTATATTGATACATTAGTGAATAAAGAAACTAGGAAGCTCAGTTGGTCTGATCAAGCTACATCTGTTTCTTTTCTTGTTCAGTCTTTTCTCCAGCAGAAACTGTCAAGTTGTTTCTCAAAAGCAGTTAGTCAATGGAATAAGTGCTTTGCAGCTAGAAGCTGATACTTTGTGTTCCTTGGCATAGCTTCAAGTGGGCAAGAGGGGAGTGGGATAATTTATTTATTCATCAATAAAATCCACAAAGTGTAATACCTGGATGGTAGATTAAACTCTCATGTTTACCTGGGAATATTAAGAGTATAAAATGGTTGATGTTTAGCTGTATTTTGGTTATCAACACAAGAGTTCAATGCAGTTTCCCAATTTCAAAACTTCATGCCAATAGATCAAAGTAGGAGCAATATTATATAGCTTTCTACAAAGTCACAAAGTTTGTATATTCTGATTAGTCAGCAGTACAATCAGATGTTCTTGTAATTTGCAAGTGATACCAACAGATAGAAATGCCTCAAACTAAGCTTTTTCAGTTCAGAGAGGATGATTTATACAAAAATTCCAAGTTTATAACATTTTGTGTCAGCATCATAAATTAAAAAAATGAAATATTACAAACATTTAACATGGGTTAACCAAATTTAGAGAGAGCCAGCTTTGAAAGTTTTGTTTTAAATACACATTAAAAGATTTAAATCAGGATTTAAAGATATCCTATTTCTTTAAACTTTGGTTATATCTCTGGTTTGTACAGAGCTTCACAAAAAGAGCAAGTAAATACCTGAAAATTTTATTTAGCTGAAAATGCTGGTTTCATGATTATATTGCGGATTATTCAAATTATAATATTATAACAGTATATAATGATAATAACAATGTCATTTTTTGTTACTACTGCACACTTGACCTATAGCTGTACAGCACAAACCCTTGTTGATCAGCCTCCCAGCACATTACATCTGGTCTAATATTTTGTGTGTGTATTCTTTTCTTTTTTTTATACTGATAAGCCATTGTATATGGTACAGACATGTACATATATTCATTTGTATGTATGTATACCTGTACATGTATATAAATAGGTGGCCCCTATAGCTAGCTCGGGCATCTGCCCGGAGAAGGATACTCCTATCAAACCTACAACTTATGGGTTCTGCTCATGCCACTCCAGTGGTCCATAGGATGCAATCCTTTGGTTTAATGGGTGGGGTCGGCCCTGGCCAATCCGCACTTCACCTTAAAACTTCATTGCTCAGGCTGGAGGGTTATTCTGCACACAGTCCTACAGCTGTGGAATACCTTTCACAAATCTTTGTTCACAAAGCGAATTCATTCATTCATTCATTCATATAAATAGGTATAGCTGTATAGCTACATGTATGCATATTTGTATATACTGGTATGACTATATATACAAGCAGACACCTGTATACATACGTATAAATGTTTTAAAATTTCAAGTTTAATAACGTGGTAATGATAATCAGATCAGGTCAATTCAAAATATGAAGCTGAAATTTTTATAAAACACCTTCAATTTATTTTTTTTCGGAAAAAGATTTACACCTAATGATCCCTGTATGTGTCTTTGCATATCCGTCATAGTGATTATAGAGATAAACCCAGTTGAACTAACTGCTTATATAGATGATATTTAGCAATGAGTTTCAGCTTGTCCTTTGGTCTTTACTCAATGACATATAACTTACAAGCAGTTTATAATATCTGTTCTAACTGTAAGCTCAGTGCTGGAATGGGGTTTCAAGTGATTTCAACGTCTTTAAATAGATGTAATGTATCAGGCTTAAATTTATTTTACTTTACCATCCATTATGGTTAATCTCTAAAGCTCAAATCAAATGTATTATTACCCTCTTGGGAACCCATTATGGATTTAGATTAGACATCTAAGAACATTATGATAATTGGTCTTCTTAAATTGCCTGTCATAAAGCAATAGTTAGTCTTCTTAAATTCATCCTACAGTGCCTGCCATAAAGCAATAGTTAGTCTTGAAAACTATTGCAAGTGAGCTCATTTCTTACTGGGGTAATCCACAGCTGTGGTCTTATAATATAGTTGGATTTATCAAAAAAATCTTAGATATAATAACATTCAAATGTCTGCATAATGTGTCTTTGTGATCTCTGTGCTGATGGTTTGATTTTAGAACTTGTCTTTATGAATATGACTCATGGGCACAGGAGTTTCAGCTGTATAACACCCAGACTTTGAAATCAATTACCCTATGATATCCAGAACATACATACATTAGCAAGCTTTAAATCAAAAATAAAAACTCTCTTGTTCCGAGACTTTCATAATTACATGAACTCAGTAAATAAATACACTTTGTAACTGTAGCTCCTGCCCCATGTTTTGTAAAAAAAACTTTATTGACAAATTGCATTTTCTTCTTCTTTCATCATCATCAACATCAGCCATTATAAGTCGACTGCTGGACAAAGGCCTTTCCCATCTCCTTCCATGACAACCTATCTTGTGCTACACTCTGCCACGTCTTATTGGCAAATTTTTCTATCTCGTCCCTCCATCTTGTGTCTGGTCTTTTCCTACTGCGTTTACTGTCCCTTGGGCACCAGTGGGTCAGTCCCCCCCCACCCCCATCTATTGTCATCTCTTCTTGCTAGGTGACCAGCCCATCTCCATTTTTGCTGCTTAATTAGTTGTATAATATCCTTCACTCTAGTACTCTCTCTCTGATCCATGTTGATCTTTTTCTATCTCTTAGAGTTATCACTAGCATTGCTCTTTCCATGGCTCTCTGCGCTAGTCTAAGTTGGTTTTCAGCTCGTTTGGTTAATTTCCATGTTTCACATCCATGGCTGGTATTATGCATCCGTTGTATAATTTATGCTTTAGGCACATTGGCAAGGTGCTCTTCAGAATGTCTCTATTCATACCAAATGCTTTCCAATGCGTTTTTTTATTTCGCAGTCATGGTCTTTCTCTTTATTACCTCTCCTAGGTAGATATATTCATCTACCTCTTCTAGAGTCTCTCCTATCTTTATGGCCTTTTTGGTGCTCATAGAAATGTCATCGATGAATCTTAAGTTCTTTAATTTTATATTTTTACTGCAATTGATTGCACATGTTTTCAAGCACTTTTGCCCAGCGGGGACTTAAGTATTGAGGTTCCCAAGAAAGGGCACTTTCTGTAAATGCATTTTTTATTTTATTTTATTTATTATCATTATTATTTTTTATCATCACCATCACCATCATCATTATTATTCGGATAAGTAAGCAGTTTCCTAGTTTTAAAATTTTATGTAACATTCAAAAATCAAATTTATTTATTCAATTCTGAGTTACAGAACTATACAACTATAACCATAAATAAAAGTAAATTTTTTAAAAATCAAAATCATTTTGCAAATATCTCATTTATTACTCACCTTGGAATATTCAAACTTTTCTTTTGTCTTTACTTGTTCTTAGATATTGTATAAGTTTGTATTGCACTATTCAAAAAAATAAATATAATCACAATTCTTCAAAACCTTTTGCACAATTTCTGTTCTTTAGATCTTGTATTGCTGAGAAATTCAAAATGATTCAAGTATAATTTCAGAAACTATCTACAATAAAAAGGATACAGTTTATCAACAATTTGAATGAATTGTTTGATCAAAGTAAACACTTTTTATGATACTTTATATTTATCTCAAGCTACAGTTGTTCTTGAAAATGCTCCTCAATGAAAATACCCCTAAATAATTCTGATATCTTTGTTCTTACAATAACCCTTTATTATAATATTCACTGAAACTTGAACAATTTCATTTGAAAATGTTCTGAATTGGAATGCAGATATCTACCTTTTAGATTTAAATTCTGATGAAATTCCTTTTTAAAAATAAATTTTCTGAGGTTCCTAGTTATTCACTAGATTTAAATTTAAAAGGTAGAAAGAAAAGTGTGTATATTTTGTAGAAGTATAAAAATAAGTTCAGTGAAAATCTCAGGATAATTTTGGCTATAAAAATTACTAATTCTAGTTTATCATGAAATTTAAATATTTTCATGTGATCATTGATGATTGCAACTAAGAATAATTTATGAAGAGTCCTCAAAACAAATAACCAATAAGCAACAGAACTAATTCAAGTTTGTGTAATTTTCATATAAAAATTTTAATCAATTTTAAGAATATTTCACAATTTGTATTGTTTCGGAGTTCTCCAAAGAAAGTATTAATATTTATATGGCAAAAAAGAAGAAAAAGACTGTTTAATAAATGGTAATTTACACTTGGAAATTAATCATTGTGCCTTTTATGTAAGGGTGTCATGAGACTGCATCAAATTTCTTTCTGGAAAGCTTTAAGAAAAATCAAGTATAAAAAAGCCAAATAAGAAATTAAATTGAATTTGTGTTTATTATATAAATATGAAGAAATTTTGCAAAGAGTATTTTATTTTGAGATAAACTATTAAGCTAATATTTTCTAACAACTTCTGCACATAAAATGCACTAAGCAATTTTTAGAAACTTATTATGTATGTAAGATGACTACAAAAATCAACCAAAACTTGAGATTGCAAATTTTCCTAGTTTAGTGAGAAAAATATTTACTGACTCCATGGACATACAGATCTACCATCATGTTTTGTTTTTAGCCCCATAAAAAAAAAATATATATTTTGATGAAAAAAATAAATGCAAACCCCAAATTTATATGCAGATACACCCAAGGTCAGAAATAGTTTACTAAAATAACACAGAATAAATGAACAGTACAGCATGAGAGTAGGTGGATGGAGAGAAAATGTTTATGAACAAAAAGGTCAAGAATAGTTTTCTCTCTGATTTATTCCGTACACAAATTGCTTAAGAACAAAGAAATTTTGCAACAGCAGATTTTTCAGGTTTCTGTAGGTGGAGTGCAAGCAGATGCATAGCTGGAGATTTGGCGCGCTGGGCGAGATGGGGTTGGGGGCTTGGCTCCTTATGGGGCCCCTCCAACATTTAGTGAGATTTGTCAGTAGAAATGCACTAGATGAACTACTATTTATAAAGCTTTTGACCCTCCCCTCCCACCAATGGGGGCACAGGGGTCATTTTCATATAGTCCCCTCTCTAAGCCCCTCAGCTATGCCCCTGATTGCAAGGACGATAAGAACATTATAATTAATTCTTAAAATTCTTTTGATTTGGGTGGATCTTAAAGCTTCTCTACCCACCCTGATCACTACAATTTCTACTTAGTCTTCTATATGGTAGCTACCAGCTTAAGTTACCCAGATTTCTTCTCCCAGTTATATAATAAATCTACTTATATAATGAACAGTGTGATTTCCACACAGGAGTAAAAATATTGCTGATAAAATTACCTCCTACACACCATTTGAAACTAGGAACTCTTCCATGTAAACAAATTAAGTATTTTTTTCAAAAAATCATCTTAATCCAAATATATCTGTGAATTTTTATGAAAGAAATTAATGGATCAATGATTAGCAAACTAATCTTGCTTCCTGTTGTTAGTGGGTTCAATCCCTCATTGGATCTCCCACTATTGATGGTCCGATACCAACTTATGGTAAGTTAATCTACTTATATAATGAACAGTATGATTTGTTTTGTTTTTCTATCTGTGACAATAGACTCTTCCATTTAAAGGTAACAATATCTCCTACCCACCATTTGAAACTATAGACTCTTCCACTGAAACAAACTTTTTCATGGGATTATCTAGTAGTGGTGGTGGTGGTGATGATGATGATAATGATTGGAATATAAAATTACTTCAGCTGTATTTAATAAATTTTCTTTATTTCTATTCATGAAGAACAGAAAACCAAACCCTTGTTCATTTTTTTGAATAATAATGGTTTCTCATTTAGAAGTACCAGGAATATACCTGTATGCTTAAGAAACAATGTGCTTATGTAAATATCTGCTAAATTAAATTTAATTTGAAAAATTGCAAAACCCCCAGAAATATTCAACAAAAAGCATTTAAAAAGTATTATGAAATCTATACTTCAAATATTCTTTAATTATCTTTATGTAAACTTAAAATAAACTCCATCTCCTTTTAAATATTGAACATTCCCATGGTGACTTTAGTATTTCATGCAAATAGTTATTTTGTGACCATAAACAATTCTGATTTAAATGTACACTAATCATTCAATAAATTCAAAATATAAATCATGAGCAATTATATTTGACAAGAAAAATGTCACAAAAAATATCAGTAAATATGCATTTATAACATTTTATTTATAATAAAATACTTATAAGTGGGTATTATAACGATTACAGAAAAGAAAATGTAAAACTTCTGTAATGGAAAAATCTTATGAACACTATTTCAACGAGTCTAGTAGTAATCAACCGCTGATTGGTTTTTGTATGGATTACGTAAATGACAGCCTGTTGCTACCGAAAGAAAAACTAGACTGAGTTACCTCCCTTACATATATCATCGTTAAATCTGTTTTCAACGTTTGTAATACTCGATAAGATTGTATGAGGATATACAGCAAAGGTCAGTTTGAAAGAGAAATTTAAAAAAATAGTTTTTTCGAATTTATTTATATTTCTTGATATCAAGCTTTTACTTTTTTTGGCTACAAATGAAAAACAGACGTTGAGGCTAACTGCTAAGTCAAGACAATATTTGAAGCTAATTGTTCGCGATTGTCTTGAAGAACACAAACGATAACTTTTTAAAAAACTTTTCTGTTGGAAAAATATACAAAATTGAAAAACAAATAAAAAAATAATAGGCTATTCCGAAGAAAATACCCCCACACAACACCATTTTGAAATTGACAATTTTTCATTTTGAATGGCTGAAGGTTGCTAGATTTTTACCGTTGTTCAAAAATAACGTTATTCTCGATCTAAAAGTACTGTTTTGAAGACTACCTACTAACCCTAACACTAAACCTACCCACTAACCCTTAACACTAAACTTACCTACTAACCCTGACCTTTTAAAAAAATAATTTAATAAAAAATGATTTCAAAGATTTTAAAAAATTATTTTTAAAAAATAAACAGCTAATGATGTTTACAGCCATTCAAAAATGACCAAATTCAAAATGGAATGATGCATTATTGCAATAATTTCCCTGTTTTTCAGATATTTTATGATGAATAATAAGCAACTATGAATAGTTTGTGAGTGATGGGTTTAATAAAAAGTTTTCTCAATGGCAATAGTTGTAAACAGTGATGGACATGGGTTTTGGGTACTAGATATACAGTAATGTCTCCATTAGTAGACATTAAACATACAACAAATCTGGAAATTGAGAAGTAGGTATACACCGTAACCCACATACTTCTCCATTTCCATCACTGGGTATAAAAGAATAAATGAAATGTAATTCAACAACTACTGAATACAATTATAGACAATCAGAAAGATCCGACATTTTTCTTATTTAAATCACATTAAACACTAAAGGTAACAGAAAATAAAAATTCATCAATTTACAGACAGCAAAGTTAGTGAAAAGGATAAAATAGTCCATTTGGATGTATTATCTAGTGTAGTTAATTTTTTATTTAGATTAAATTAAAGTATACTATTTGCTTATTTTTTAGTTCTTAATGAAATATTTTTTGTTTTTAGTTTTAAGACTTTAAAATGTTCAATTTCAAAAATTTTAAAAACCCATCTTTTTCTTATAAAAAGTGTAAATAAGACATGTAATAACATAAATAAAGATACAAAGATTATAAGTTTAAAGACAATCAAGAATATATACATATATATAATGTATATTTGGGCAGCAACCCTTTATTTATGCATGTCTGGTTAAATACGACAGACAAGGAACATGTTAATTTTTGATTAAATCTCTAAGAATAGTAATCCTACTCCACAAGAAAGGAGATAAG
>VCCN01005798.1:7616274-7628942 GCA_006491835.1 Architeuthis dux
TTCACCACTGAATTAAATACATTGACAAGGAAGGAGATTATGGTGCAAAATAAATGTTTATGTACAAACAATGCAAGTGTTAAGTATTAAAAACATCCTCTGCAACTGGTTTAAGATTAATGGTCTATTTCTAAAATCAAGTAAAGAGCTCAACGTTTTCTTTGCCATAATACATTTTATACTGTGAACCTGTTAACAGGTTGTTAAATGTCTCTCTCAAAAAAAAATGTCTTATCTATCAGTAGAAAACAGTGTTATGATCACAGTTTGTCAATAAATCTTTAGTAGAACAGAAAGATGCAAGTGTTAACAACAAATTGTTTTCTTTTATATGGTTATCTATGATATAATCTCTGTGTGGAATCTTTAATGTCAGCTTGGCTCATTTCTGTGAAATAAAATTTTTCAAGTGGAGTTATTAGAGTTATCCAAAAACTGGGTGAGAATACTTTTTATAGAAGTGTAATTTTTCTGTCAGTTTTCATGAAAATTGCTTATTATTTGACTAGGTGAGGTTATTAAAATAACAAATTCACACACACATTTATTGCATTTTCTACTGTATGTCAAAGCTAACAATAGAAATAGCAGCCATTTATTACTATTGTTTTTGATTTAGAGCAAAGGGATTGTCTACATACTCACTGATTCTATCTCTTTCCGGCGTACCTTCACAGTGTTACAGAGACAGAAGTATCAAACTCACAGGTAATAATTATACAAGAAACAAAGATGGCCAGATTTATGCTTTTCCACGCACAACAATGACAACAGTTTATCTGCCAAGCTCTTGAATTCATTCTATTTCTACATTGCTCTACCATGTATCAATCTGGGAAAAACATGTTATTTTTTAAAACTCTTAAATTCATAAACCGCTTGTAAATGACAGTTGGAACTCTTCAATGAATAGCATAAAAAATAGAACTTTTCTGTGAATTGAATAAAAGATAAATTCACCAAATGGTCAAAGGGAGATAATTTCAATGAGAAGTTATTTCCTTTGAAATTGACATTTTATTTTCCTTTGTGTGAATTTAAAAGTTAATGTTGCAGGTTCAATAAAATGTAAATAAAAGCAATATGGATAAAAACAGATGTTTTAATTTTATCCTAATCTTGAGTCAGTTTTAGTTAGACTGGACATGGATTTCTTTTGCCAAAATCCTTCCAACTGACAGTTCACTTGTTAAGCAAAATAAAAAAAGTTATCTGTTAGATATTGAACATTGAACATTTTATTTTAGTGTGAAAAAAAAAGTATACAATTTGTATATACAAGCACACATCATAACAATCATATTTACACAATGTCTAGGGCCTTAAACCTTTGTGGTGGTGTAATAAACATCATAATTCTTCTTAAAATCATTTACATCTATTGATAGCACTACATATTCCAGTAATCTATTCCAAAGTCCTACCACTCTATTGCTAAAAAAGAATTTTCTGATATTCAATCTACTTCTATTTGCTTCTACCGTATATGGCCTCTCAGTCCCTTGTACCCCCTTCTAGTAAAAAATACATCAAGGTTTATTACTTTTAAACCATGCATAATCTTAAATATTTATATTAAGTCTCCCCGATCCCTTCTATTTTCTAACAATGTTAACCCTAACACTTTTAGCCTATCCTCATAACTCATACATTTCAATTCTGGTACTAACTTAGTTGCTCGTCTCTGGACTTTTTCGAAAAGATTTTTATCTCTCTCCAAGTATGGTGACCAGGCCAGTGCGCAGTACTCGAGGTGTGGACAAACATAAGTCTTATACTATATAATGAACGAGTCCCTGTCCATACATGAAAAGGTATGCCAAATCAGTCCCAGCACCCTGCTTGCCTCAGCCGCAGCACTAGCAATATACTTAGAGAATGATAGTTTATATTGCCAGTGCTGCGGCTAAGGCGAACAGGGTGCCAGGTCTGATCAAGCATACCCCCCTCATATATAGACAAGGACTTGCTCCTTATAGTATATAAGATGGAATGGTGTAACATTAAAACGTCAATTGATTCTCTTGAATAAATTTGGTTCTTCTATGCAATTATTGAAAAAGATATGAATACAAAACTAGCATTCCAAGGGAAATTATGAATCACTGCCACCCATATATGCTGTGTTGGAGGTGATCAATCAAAAAGTTGGAAAAAGGGCGATCAATGAATAAGTTACTTCTCTCGCCTTTTGTTGGGCTGTGATCACTAAAAAAGGACTGAATTTTCAAAAAACAAGTGGGCACAGACGAGAGACCAATTTAGCATAAACTTACATTGCATATTGAACCTATTATGGGGGTAATTTTCAAAAAATAAAAAAACTAAGATAATTAATCAGTAGAGACCAAAGGTAGTTAAACAAAGGTAGTCTATTACAAATTAATAAATTATTCTTTATTTTCACTTATTGTCACATTTTTCAGTTATATTCTATTATCAGTTACAAGGTCCTAACATACTTCAAGTTTTTTCAATGATAATTTTACACTGAAAAATAATGATTTATGTATCATCAGATAACAAACAATTGTATCTTTGTGCAAGTTTTCAAATTATAAACTAAAAATGATTTTCACTGCTTTCACTTTTCAATATGTTATTGTTATCAACATTATTTCTAGCTTAATTATTATTATTGTAGTTGTCAGAAATGGTCAGGGCAAAGCAAAAGACCAAAAACCCAAAAGTTTAAGATTGCCATATATGCTAGTATATAAGACAGGCATTTAATTTTTTAAAAAATGCAATTATTATAATGCATCCAATGCACTGGTATTATGACAAGGGGGCTGTCTACTGAAGCTTGGTGCTTGGATGAGTTGCTTTCCTCCAAATTAAGTAAAATGAAAGAGATTCTCTAATCCAGACAAAATGCAAGCTTTTCTGTCTTACACATTAGCATATATAAGCATATCAAGACCTACATGTTTTAAATAATTAAAATTATTATTCATAACAGAACAATACTTATAATGACAATTTATCCAACCCCAAAATGAGTTGTCAAAACTTAAAAATTAGGTCTTATAAGTATTAGTATTCACCAAAGTCAGTTTAATGTTCATGGTCTTGGTGAAACTGATTCTTCCAGAACTTACATAAGGCTGCTGCTGGAATTTGAAATACTTTAGGCAAAATTGGAAAAATATCAGAGCCAGACATCCTTGGTTTAAGTAAATCCTGCAGGGAAAACTTTGAAGATGACGCCAGGTCCAATCATGAATTGGCCAAAGTTAAGTAAGACTACAAGAGCATCAGAAACAGATTTTCTTAATTAAAGAACAGGTAGGAATTATTCAAAGATTTTCTATATAAAATCATTGCACAGCAACTTGATTTTAATCTACAGTTTTGTCACAAACAAATATGCACACGAAAAATGTATACAAGTCAATTATTAAAGCAGAGCTAATTTTGTAATTTTCTGAACTTTCGAAGTTTGTTTTAGTTGGACAAAAAAAAAGATGATAACCTTGGAAAGAATAAGATGGAAATATTTTAATTGATAGGTATCCGGAGATATTTAGAAAAACTGTTTCATAAAATTCCAAATTCTTTTAAATCTACTTAACAGAAATCAAGTGATATAAAGAAATGAAAACTAAATGTTGGGATGGTGGACTAGAAAATGAATAATTTTAAATAATTATTCTACTTAAGTCAGAATGTTAACCACCTATCAACCCCAGGGATACTAATATAATTAAGAACTTTAGTAAATTATGTTTATAATAATTATTGCTTTGGAAACTTGACACAAAATTAAGAGTTTATATTTTTTGAATATTATCTTTATAGAGTTGTAATAACATTCCAGTGAAGTTTCTTTGGTTTAGATTATCAGCATTTTTCCTTCTCTGGAATAATATTTTTTCTTCTCCTTTCTTCATTGCTCTACTATCAAAAATGGAACATATATAAGATAGAATAGACACCTCACCATAGACTAGTGGTCAGCAAGCTAGTCTCCCAAACCATTACTACTATAGGGAGTTCAATCCTCACTGGATGCTCCACACTTGTAGCTCTGTATCAGACTAAGCTAAGTTTAGTAAATGCCTATTGATGACATATAATGTTTGGTAGCTTTCTATATAGAGAGATATCACAAAATTTATAGGTACAAAATTGGTCATATAAGAAAGTGAGGGCAGGGGTAATTTTAGTGTGAAATCAGAGTTCTTTTCTTGAGAAAGTGGGCAGGCAGGAATTATACCAACCCAGTTCATGAGATTAAATGTCCAACATTTTATTGTTCAGCTCCATTCGTAGCCAATGAGCTTATATCTATAAGCATGAGTAAGGTTGATATCTAACTTCTGGATATTAATCATATTTTGGAGAGTAGGCTTTGAAAGCTTGTTCAAATAATCAGTCATTTATATATCACAGGTGTAACCCGTATGCAGGGCTGGCACTACCATTAGGCCAAACCCGGCAACTGCCTAGGGCACAGACCTCAGAGGGGTGCAGTACTGACTGAAGCAACTGGGGGAACAAATTTTAAGTTTAGCCTAGGGTGCACAAAAACCTTGCTCCGGCCCTGCCTGTATGCAGTTTAGAAGATCTGGAGGCAGAATATTAGAGAACATTAAATTGGTTGCAATAGAATTTAAAAGTGAATAGGGATGATAGATTGTGGTATTGTATTTATGGATTAAAAACCTTGGTTGGTAAAAGATCCAGGAACATCTTGTTAATTTTTTATTAAATCTTTCTTGTTTCCGTACAAGAGAACGTATGTTTGGATCCATGGAGTGTAATAGTTGTCCAAAAGTGTTATCATACCAAGCACTTTCAGCTACACAATTAGCCATTTTCAAGGTCTTTGGCAATTCCAGAATTATTTCAATTACATTGGTCATCAGGTAGTATGTGTGAAGTGTTAATTTTTATATCTAAATATACTTTCTGAATGTGTGTGCTGAAATAAGCATTTGATTATGTAGCAGTTTGGAGATCGCTAAGATTTAGTGCTGGGGGTGAACTTGTTTATTGGTAATTTGCATTGTTTGATTATAAGTTTGGGTAGTTGTGAAAATATATTGAAACAGCCTGGTCTTTGATCGATGGTGTTATACTGAGAGCTAACTGCCGATTTGATACATTTCCTTTTATTTTTGTTATGTTCTTTCTTGATGATGCGGGCATGTTGTAAATCAAAATTGTGGCCTAATTTGTTTCGTTGTATTGGGAGTGCATTGGAATGGTCATCTATTTTGAGTGCTCTGCAGTTTTCATAAATTCTCTTTTTGAGTGTCCTGGAGGTTTCTCCGATGTATACTTTAGGGCAATCTTAACAGGGGATTTCATATATAAATGCCTCAGAGTTATTTTCGTTTTGTGGTTTGGTAATCAAGTCTCTGATCGTCTTAGATATGCTTGTAGTGATATGTATGTCTGGAGTTATAGTCCACATCAATACACTGGTCATATACACATAACAGTTAGTTATTAGAAACTGTCCACCAAAACTGTCAACATAGATTGCCAGACTGGCTTAAAAACTGAAGAAACCTATGCATCCCTCCACACCAATGGAGGTATAAAGCTGAAAATTTAAACATTATGTCTCAAAAACATTTTTATGATCTCCTCAAAATAAGTTTTTAGTTGGGTTCAATTTGCAATGTAAGTTATTGCTAAATTAGTCCCCTAGTTTGTGTCGGGCAGCATTCACACTTTTTTTTGAGAATTCAGATTTTTTTTAGTGATCACTGCCCAACAAAAGGAGAAAGAAATAACATTCACCCCTTTTCCAATTTTTCATTTGATCACTCCGAACATGACATGCTGCCAAAAGACGTTCATGTGACGGTTTCTATTGAGTGACTAACCAAATCTGTTATTATTATTTTTTGTCAATTAAGCAGTATTTCCTGACCGAGATTTTATTAAGTACTGAAATACTAAGACTGTTGACTATAAAGAAACAATTCTAAAACATCTAATCTGTAAGGCTTGATTCTCTTTTAATAAATATCATACAAATTAATTGATGTAAAAATAGATTTTATATAGCAAAGAGAGAAGACTTTTAATGATAATGAATAATGTAAGTGACCAATGAACAAATCAGCCTGTGCACTTTGTTGTGGAGTGCATGGAGTAGTAGATGAATATTAGCCAGTGAGTTTCATTCCAACTGGTGAGGTAGAAACCAGTGCACAGACAGACTTAATCTGATAGACAAAATCCCTGAAGAAGCAGGATGTGCTAACACTTCTTTAATTAGTTCTTTGGGGATGGAATTACTGGCAACCAACCAGACATTTTGCCAGAGCTTTGTGCATTAAGTAAAAATGCAAGCTTTTTTGTACCAAGAGATATAATTTGGTCCCAAAGTAAGGCAGGAGCATAAAATGCATTAAATATATATTGAAACATAAGATATTTTCTTGTGAGATATTTTAAAAATAAAATTCAAAGCTGCTGGTAAAAAAAAATGAAGAATTTGAGGTTTAAGTGATAAGAAATCACCTTTTTCCATTTTTAAAATCTCTACAAAATATTGTTTTAGAAAATTCTTTTGAGACTATTAATTTGAACCAAGACCAATAATATTCTATTTCTATTTTTAGAAATAGAATATTATTGGTCTTGGTTCAAATTAATAGTCTCAAAAGAATTTTCTAAAACAATATTTTGTAGAGATTTTTAAAATGTCCTCAGATTTTTAAAATGTCCTCAGCTTGTCAGTTTGAAAAATTTTTTTTGTCTAAATTTCACTTTAAACCAAAAGTTAGACAAGTTTTTTGAAAATCAAAAACTTACATTTATAAAAAAATAAATAGAAAAGATTATAGAAATGGAACATTATTCTCACTGATGACACAGTTTGTCATCTTACAACTGCTATCCTGGATTCTCTTCAAAAGTGAAGGAGAGAATAAACTGATCAATATTCCAAACCAAACCAACCTTACTTTTGATTTCTGGCCCTCTGCCAATTCCCATCTCAATTATGACCTTTGCTCTAAGCAGTTTTCATACTGGATCTTTCCTCTCTGATTTTCAACCAATCATCTTTATATTATTGTGACACCTGTCCTCGAGGCGGAATGTGGTACACTGGCTTTCTTCCCAGGAACAATTATATAGACCTAGTTTCTTCCAAAACTACTTTTTCCTGTGTGCTCAATCTGCATGAGTTGCCCAAGCACCATCTGTTTTGCACAATTCATTCTCTTCTAAATTAAGGAGACTTGTGTCAGATTAAAGGAATTGTTTTGTTCAGTACATAAAATGCTGGCATTTTTCTCTGATATGCTGAACTGGGTTTGCCTATATGATAAGTGTAGTTTTATAAAATCATTAAAAAAACATTCAAGATCTGAATGGTATATTAATGTAATGTAACATTCTGAAATCTAAGGTATACACAACACTTTTTTAACCATAATCATAATAAAAAAAACGTTTGATTTGAATAATTGAGGTGGTTGGTTTGGATACATGTGAAAAAACTAGTGCTTCACCTTTTGTTGATTTTAAAACTTTTCTCATTGTCTTGCATACGTAACACCTTGAAAAATGTGTTGAAAAGTTATATTCTTTTTGGCTGATTTATACATTTAATTTTCCTTATAGTTTTTAAATATTAAATATTCATTATATGCAAGCAGTGAAATCATTCTTGTGAGAAAGAATGAATTTAGTCAAGTGAATAATCACTGATACAAAAAGGGTCATATCTAGGTAGGTACCGTATATTTCAGCATATAAGTCAACCTCAAAACTAAGGTGTTAATTAAAGTTTAGTACAATATTTGTTGGATAAGTCAACTCTCCAACTTAAGACAGCATTGTGTCCATCAGTGTCAAGTTTATAGGGTCTAAACAGACTAATACGATCCATATGGGAAAATACTTAATGCTTAAAAAGTTGACTTATACACCAGCATAAAGAGTGATTGTATTGAATTAGGGAAGATAAAAGTTAAGAAAAATCATTTAGCAATGAATTATGCAATCTTTTATCTAAAATCTGTTTGATCAAGGTTTGGCACTCAGTTTGGATGTTGTGAATTAAAAATCAGGGAAAAAAACGGATTGTCAGTGGTCAAGAATACATGTAAGTGTTACTGATAGAATAAGGTTATAATATGTCTAATAATATTTGTGTACTTTAGAAGAAAACCAAAATAACCCTTTCATGATGAATATGTGGTGCATGTGATGATTTTTAAAAATTTATACCTTATCTATTATGTTACTGACAGAAAAAAAGCTATATCCATACATCGAGTATAATACATTTATGCCAGTTTTGTTGGAGATGAATGCTTGTCATCATTCAATGAGAAAAAATATTTAAAGAGTATCTTCTGCTTTTGTCCACGTGTGATGCTACTTTTGTTTATTCAGTTTTCCTGGGGAAGTTGGAATTTCCATGCTTGTTTATATTAAGTTTCACAGCAGTGGTTTACCAATGCCTATTACTATGTTTGACCTAACAAACAACTCCAAATCAGCAACTAGATGACAAGATCTTGTCTCATCTCATGAGTTGCCATTAAACTGTGAATTTCAATTTTTCTACCCGAATAATTACAATGTTGATTAAAATCTAGACCTTTCATGACCTGAAAAAATCAATCAAACAATAAATAAAAAGATGAATTCCAAGCAAAATTCAAGGGAAGTAAGTCAGATGGGTCAGTTAGGGTTTCACCATTAAAATTAATGATTTATTCTATTTAATTTGAACTTTAAGCAGCTTCTTAATGCAAAATAGATTAAATGGTCAAAACTTTTTAAAAAAGCAGTTAAAAAAAAGTCACAAGTTATTTTTAAAAAATAAATGCTGGAGTAGTTTGTCTGAAAGAAAAAAATTCTTTTAAAAATAGATGTGTTGAAACAGTACAATTTCTGTTCCTATTCAGCTAATTCATTATTATGGTACTTTTCAATTTGGTTTCCAATGAATGCAGAACAGAAATGTTATCATCAAACCATTTTTTTCCTCCATGATATTTTAATATCCTTCAAATTAGTTTTTCTTTCTTTTTTCTTGTTTTTCTTTCTTTATTGCCATATTTCCAAGAATATTTCTGCTTGGAATGATGCCTGCAGGTCTTACCTTAATGACATGTGCCCTCATTATTTAAATATAGTGATTGACAGATAGCATTCAGTCCCATGCCCCAGCCACCTTTGCCCCCTTTTTTAATGCTGAGATCCATTTCTGTGGCACACTTCTCATATTATCTTTAAAACGGCCAACTGTCATTAGTGTTCCCTAGAGCAAAAGCTGAGGTCAAGTTAGAGTCAAACATTGCAGGCGCCTTCTATACTGGACCAACCATCTTAGTTCAGGATAGGATTTCAAGGACAGTGGAATGAAGAGATAACATCACTCATCCATGTCATGTGTTGGGTAGAAGTAGAGACTGTCTGACATATTATCTGTATCAAGAGGCAGTCAAGATGCATATAGCTGTATTGTGATACATGAGACTTTGCTGGCCCAGACCTTTAAGATCTGTGCTTTGGCAAGCATTCTATCAGTTTTCATTGGCAGTAAAAAGCAAACAAAGGTAAAACATACGTGCATGCGCACACACAGACAATTTATTTGCAGCAACATATGAACTGATTTGTCAGCTGACCAAAGTAACCTAGAATGATCAGGTAGCAGATTAACTTTAAAAGGATATTAAAAGCTTCCACTCATATAAACACCATTCTTTAAGATAGATATTTTGAAATTATGCCAACCAAATTCTTTTTCTTTTTTTTTTATATTGCATATCCAAACCAATGAAATACAGCATACCAATCCCTGTCAGTTTTGCCAAAATATAAATTAATTTTAAATTAATAAATGTGTTCTTAAAAATACCACAGTAGAGTACTCAAAAAGAATTTAAATTTAATATGTAATTTGCAGAAACGTAAAGGCACATTATTGGATGGAAGGAGTTCTTCAATATTCCGGCAGGAATATGATTGGCGGCAGTAATCTTCTAGTTGTTTTGAATATCAGATTTTCTGCAAAGAAGCTAGTCATTTGAGTTTAATACATATGAGATGTGCATTTTACTCAAAGTGATTTAAAATAATGGTATTTCAGCAGTAAAAATCAACAAACCAACTTTTTTTAACGAACATTATAAATTTTTTATACATGAGATATCTTAGTCTCTCTTCTTTAAAACATGGTATGGTTAAAAGAGAGAAAGCGAAACACCTTTTCTCCTAACTTCCTGATGTGACTTTTATTCATGCTTTTGCATTCTTGATAACACCTGTGTGCTGATTTGCCACAAAGCAGAATTAATTTACATATTGATCTATGATGACCTCAACAATATTATTACATTATTCCCTCTTAGTACATTACAGAATCTGGGACATACTGAAGATAATAAGATCAGGTTGCTGGAGTATGATAAAATACTTAAACAGCTCAGGAAAAGAAAATTAGCCGATTTTTCAAACTTGCAACCAAAAATCTGTGAAAAATCAGCGATAAAAAAATTTAACATCTTGCAAAGATTTTAAGTTCAAGGCATAAAATTAAGAATAAAAAAAAAGCATAACATTAAGAATCACATAAAACATCAATATGGCTATAACCTTATTTGCCTTTGCATCTCTTCATAGTGATGCAGGTGAAAGCAATGTGCAACCAGCTAGTAGTGTTATCATACTGGTTTAATATTTGCTATGCAAGTTTGGTTGATGAAATGTTGTAATATCATGTATAAATACCGAAAGAAAAATGCATATCAAAATTGTCAGGTTATAGTGAGTATTCTGTATTTCTTACTATAAAAGAATGAATAGTATTTTAAGAGTGTTACCATAGAATAGTTTGGAAACACAGATACTGCTATTCTTCAAAGAAATTTCTGTTTTACTTAACATTCAGATGTAATTTATATCATCAAAATTAAATAATAAACATTAATATGAAAGGATTTGTAGAAACAATCACCAAATATTAACAAATGATTAGCCTGACAAGAAAGACTTGTTAATGTTACATTTGAGCAATGATATACTAGTTCCATAAACATAAGCACACACTCTCACTCAGACACAAACACACACTCTCACTCAGAGACAGACATACACTCTCACTCAGACACAGACACAAAAAGCACTGCCTTCTCCATTCTGTAGAGATTTTCCCTGTCTCTTTTCCAGAAAGTGGAACTCTTGTGTGTAAATGACAGTAAAGAAAACATTTTTAGTGGATTTTTAAAAAATTATTGACTGAGTCCACAGTATACCATATGCTTATAGCAGAAAGCACTGAAACTTCAGTGGCTGCAAAGCAAGCGAAAAAATAATACATGTAAGGACACATGCACTGGATGTCTTTTTGCCGAAACCCACACAGACATCAAGGAACAATGGTTGGTTAATAATGTTACCTTTGGGTGCAGCTCTATATGACTTGGTACAAAACTTCTCTTACCAATTTTCACTAGTTCAATTCAGAATCAGTAAGAAACCTATTTAGACTGAATCTCAGCTACGTCTCAAGTTCTTGCATAAATATTATGTATGTGTGTTGCTAATTGGTAAAACATAGGACTAAAGGTTTCCTGGTAAAAATAATTTTTCTATATTTATGTTTTAATGTCTGCGTGTGTTTCTCACTCTCTAAAAATAAATATAAAAAAACAGTAATAAAGTAATCAGCAAGGGGACACAAACCCACTGATAGAAGAACCAATTTGTAGAGGAATTATTAATAAGAACAATGCTAAGATGTCCGCATGCTTAAATCTAGATATAGAAATCTTTTTTTTTTAAAGTGGCACAAAAATCTATTTTAGTGATGTGAGTAACAAAATAGAAGAAGATACTTATGCTTGAATGGGAGCAAAAGGGACTCAACCTGTGCTATAACTGTTTACTTCCCTACCTACCATTGCAATGTTATAAACATGGGTAAGAATGGAAGAGGATACTTATGCTTGAATGAGAGCCAAAGTAAGCCAACCTTCACTATAAATGTCATTCAATTACTACTCCTTCCACACAAGTCTGAAGCCTAAAAATTAAGTTATAGTTGACCACAAAAATTATTTTGATTGCAGAAAAGAGTAATGATGACATCTTAGTTGTCAACACCCATGGAATTTCCATGGGTCTGGCTGGTGACTTATCAATGAAGTATGCAGTTCTTATGTCAAATCCACAACCAGACTAATCAATCTGTTTTCTTGCCTTTTACATTTGTCTGCTCTGTATTTACAGCCTGACAGATGTCCAAGTTACATGCCAATAGTGTTCACTCAATTTCATATTGATATTTGATTTATGCCCATTGTACTAAGTAGATATTTGCACCCTGAAATCATTTAGAGCACCTGGTGTGGTTGATAGAATGATAGTCATGCAAGCCATTCCTAGTGAGTTTGATCCTTAGTAGATGCTCCATTAATCTGGCTTAGTCCAAGAAGTATCTACTCTAAAATCATTTTTTCTTCTTTTTACTCTTGAATTCGAAAATATTTATCCATTTGGTGCCGTCCTGACAGTAGTCGACTGTTAATTCTTGTAATTCACTGGGAACCAACATTGCAATACAGGTATCCCCCTCTTTTCAAAAGTTCCCTTTATGCCATGTTTTTGCTTTTACAAAAAATGACAAAAAGTGAAAATTTGTTCGGTATTTCTGAGATGAGGTGTTAGTATTATTGATA
>VCCN01005798.1:7630307-7644183 GCA_006491835.1 Architeuthis dux
AGCCCTAACCATTCATAATAGAAACTTGAAATTTTGCACATATGCTCCTCTCAATGATTAGGGAAAATTTTTTTTTTGTTTTTTGAAAATTCTGCCCCCTAAATAGGTTTTTAGAGGAGGTTCAATATGCAATGTAAGTTTATGCTGAATTGGTCATTAGTTTGTGCCTGCTTGTTTTGTGAAAATTCAGACCTTTTTTAGTGATCACAGACCAACAAAAGGCGAGAGAAGTAACTTATTCATTGATCAACCCTTTTTCCAACTTTTTAATTGATCACCCCCAACACAGCATATATCGGTGGCTGTGATTCATAATTGCCCTTGGAATGTTAGTATTTTATTTGTTCATGTGTGTTAATACAGCACTGAAGTTCCTACCAGATATTGTTATCATTTCAATAAATTCTGCTTTTTTTCCCCCTCATATTTTTTCAATTTCTGAAGGATCTAAGTTAATATAAAAGAAAAGCAGAAACAACTTACCTTTTCCGATTTGTAATAATACATGCAGTTGTCCTTTCTGAGGACAAACCATCTTTTTCTCCATGCTGCCCTCTTCAGTAGAGGCAGATGGCTGTTTCCTAGTTTCAGCATGTGGCCAGTCATTACGGGGGCTTCAAGATCACGACTGTAGCAGACATTGCTCAAGCCAACAGACAGGGAGACGCTGTTTTTGGCTGAAAATAAAAATTCAAGTTTCTTTTTAAATGCAGTAACAATGAAGTAGAATTTTTTGTTGAATTGAAGTTTTTATTTCGGACCTTTTGAAGTAGAGAATTTATTTCTCTCTTTTTTTTGTCAATGATAGCTGTAAGCTTATTTTATAGCGACAATATATAAGTTTTATCATAGAGTTTAACACAAGGAAAGAAGTCAAGAAAATTTCAAAAGTATCAAATTGATCTATTATTAAAAAAGGATAAAGGCAAACTTTGAAATTTGTCTTCATAGATAATCAATATTTAATTAAAAAACAGGAGTGTAGTTTGTTAATATATTGATGTTTGTTCACATCAGCATGAGAATACTTTTTGCTATTATATAAAACTAGTTATTTATATAACCCCTGGTATCATGGATAAGATTTATTAAATATGTCAAAACCTTTATCTACTCTATTTATTACATATACAGTATATCGTATAAATGAATAAAGAAACGAGTGCTGTGCTGGGATTGAACCTGCTTCCACACTGGAAGCAACCTAAATGTGGTTCTGCTCTTTACCACTGAGCTAATAGCACTACCATGTAAAAGGCAGCGGCCCAAAACATACACAATCGCTTGACTCCTTATTTTAACCAATCTGATTTTTTAGGCACATAATATGAAGTGGTTCCCTATGCCAACAGTATGAAATCAAGGAATTGATAATTTTATATCTGACAGAATATGATAATTATAAAGATATTAATTAGGAACCCATATCAGCCCGGCATCGGTGTTAGCGATTGCTAAACGGGTGGCCTAGATCATATAAATGAATAAAGAAACGAGTGTTGTGTTGTTCCACCCTGGAAGCAACGCGGTCTTGCTCTTTACCACTGAGCTAATAGCACTATCATGGAATGGCAGCAGCCCGAAATATACACAATCGCTCGCCTCCTTTGTTTCCAGGATGGATGCGGGTTCGATACCCGCACAACACTTGTTTCTTTATTCATTTATATGATCTAGCCCACCCATTTAGCAATTCCTAATATTGATATCGGGCTGATATGGGTTCCCAATTAATGTCTTTATAATTATCATATTCTGTTGGATATAAAATGATCCATTCCTTGATTTCATACTGTCGGCATAGGGAACCACTTCATATACAATATAGTAATACAACAAATACTCAAAGCATACATAGGAAGTAAGTAGATGGCAAAATTTCCATAATACATTTTAGCATGTGAACAGATACAGTGAATATTAATACTTTAAAAAGTTGTTTATTTAATACTTTTTATATTCTGCTAGAAAACTAACACAAAATATTAACTTCAGGAGTATGCCTAGAGAGTAGAAAAGGTTTATTATGTCCTCTTAACCTATGCCTCAAAGATGAATTTGTAATAGCTCACTCTTGGTGAGTGTTCATCTTGGCACAAGCTGAAGGTCATTCACAAGGCTATGAATAAATGAAAATCACTGCATATCAAATTGCTCAAAAGTTGAAATTGATGATTTAATCACAGAGTTTTGCAATTTTTGCCCTAAAAGGGCAGGTATTTAGTCTAGTATAGATGATTATTAAAGTGAATGAAAGTTCTGATATATTTGTTTAATAAATCCTTCCTGTGATATCATGGATAACAAACTGCTAATAATATATAATATTCTTATCATATATATTAGTGATATATTTGGCCAGTGATTTTTATTCAGAAACTTCCTATGAATAGAGTTAAAGAAAAGGCAATTTTTAAGCTGCATCTTAAAACAAACTTTGGTCAACTAGTTATGAGAGTTAATGAAAAACTTAAAAAATTGGTTATTTTTCTCTACTTTATTTCTTTGTTTGGGTTTTTGTTAATTTATATTAATTAAATATTTCATATCTGAAGATCTGCAGATTGATTCTAAAGATCATCAATCCAAGTATAAGAAATAGCATCAAATACCAAGGTCAAATTTATTTTTCTCTCTTGCATCTCATTAAGCAAAAAAGAGTTAAATAGATAATCAATACATATTCCCTGTTCATAGAGAAAGAAAATCCGGTGTTTGGCTGAAAGGATCATTCAGATATGAAACTGAGCAATTAAAAAACTTATTTTAAAAACATTTTGAAAAAGACACAAAGGGACATTTTAATTGAAATCTTCAAAAAGTAAATGATACTAATTGCATTGATGCTTTGAAATATGAAGCAAAGAAAATAGTTACAAAAATAGTTAAGAAAAATAACAGCAGATTTTAATAGGAAGCACTTTGTGATAAAGTGGACAAGTCAGTCATACTGAAATTTCAATTCTTACTAAAGTCATTATTGATTAATAAATCTATCAATAAAATATTATGAAATCACAAAAATATTGAGCTCTGTTCAATGCATAGACACATTGAAATCCATCCTTGATTTTTTTTAAATGGATTTAAAAGAGAAGAAAAAGAAACTCAATCGCTGGTGCAATTAATTAATCATTAAAATCATTTTTGGGCAATCATTTTTTTTAAAAACCTTTTTTTAATCTTTTTTTCCATTCATCCTACATAGAAAACATATTTGAAATATCAAAGCAAGAAATCTTGACTACTCATCAAGACCTTGTGAATCAAGTTGTTTTATTATGTAATTGGAGAGGAGAAAGTGATTGATTTTCCTTGTAGAGGGGGTGCTTCAAATCTAACAAGGCTGCTGTAGCCTTGGTAACTAATTCAGAATCCAAGCACTTTTAACTCTATTTTAAAGATCCCCAATTATTTTTAAAATTACACAACTCCTTCAGAAGTACAAAACACATTCTTTTAAAAATTTGTTTGGCTTCTTTTGGTGCAGGTTTTCTTTTTAATCAAATCAGGCATGACTAGTGAAAAATTAATGCACGAGGGACTTGCTTTCTTGGTAGAGCATCACACAAGATACTGCAAGATCTAGAATTCCATTTCCAGAGTGACATATTCCGTGGATGAATAACGGAGCTTCTCTTAATATTGAATCGAAATAGCTCAGAGAGGGAGATTCTTTAACAGGTGATTATTTACATGTGGATGAAGAGGATTTTCACTTTATACAAAAATAATTAAAAAAAAGAAGTTTTTTCTAAGGTTTTGAATGTAATTTTTACTATCTTTGTATCTTATTTTTCCACAATGTTTCAAATGGCCTATTCTCTGGCCTTATCTGGGTAGAATTATTTGGTTGATCAGTTTTGCTTATAATCCAGACTGTGTTCTGTGATGTTGACCTGTTGCCATCTTGCTGACTCACTGAGTCTTACAGTGACAAGTTTTCAATTTCTCATTCATTCCAGTTTCATTTTTAGCATGTGTGACCTTATGTCTGCTACACAAAAGAGAGAGAGAAAAAAAAAGGAAAACATTGTCTTCATAATGAGCATATAGTGACAGACATTGATTCACTCAAATAAAGAAAGAGACTGGAATTCACAAAGCATTGAAAACTACCATGGTAAATCCCAATGAGTTTGTAAGAAGGCACGTGGACAGCATGACATACACCATATATAGGATTATAAGCAGAACTGACCAGCAACAGACAAAACTATATCACCCCAGAAAATAGGCAAGAAAATAGACCATCTGAAATGTTGTTTAAAAAAGAAAGAAGATTAGTACAGCTCAAAAGCCACATTGAATATTACAACAAAAAAAAAATCTTGATTCCAGTAAATTAAGAGAAGTCCTAAAAAGCAGATCTAATGCATTATGTATTTCTATTTAGCGGCAGAGGCCAAACAAATATTTACATTACATTACAAATAGAAGACGGATTGCAAGTTTAAAAAGCTTAGTGTTATTTCAAAGGTTTCATCTACTGCTCAAGAAGAGAGCCTTGTGTAGGATTCAGAGAAATTCAAAGTACCCTAAAGAACCCAAAGATCTGATTATCCTCTAACTTTGTGCTCTGAAAGGATGTGCTCATGAACATTTTCAAAATCTACAATTACATGCCTCTAATTGTTGGTTTTGCTAGCAACTAAGAGTTTCATTCTGATTTGCAGAATATAAATATAGTTTAATTGCTAGTGAGTTCAATATATCTTAGCACTTCATTAATGAACCCTTGTGCCTGACTTAGACTGACCAAAGTATATCCAAACTTATCAATATCAGAAGTAGATGAATGCTTCAAAAACGTTAACTAAAAGTGAAGAACTCCTGTAGTGCAATTATTTTAGCCAACTTGATGAAAAAAGAATAAGAAATAGAATTTTGTTATGTCAGCATATGCAAACTTCAAAAATCATAAACCATAATCAACATTATAATAAGCAACATGTCTGTCAGTCTGTCTGTCTATCGTACATTAAAAATAAAAATGTTATGTTGAAAGGTGTGGTGGGTAGCGGAGAGGTTCCGAAAATGGGACAAAGAGGACATGGAAAGAGAGAACGAAGCAGGGTACAGGTAAGCAAAAGGGTAGGGGGTGGAACATAAAAATAGTTGCCAAAGGAGAACAGCTGAACTTGGCCGTTGAGAAGAAAAGAAAGGCGCAAAAGTAAAATGAGGTGGAATTGAACTCGCTTTTGAGTGTCTGTGAGCAGAAGATTTGGTTAAGTGCTGGGGATAGTTGCTTCAGGCAACTCCCTTGAGTTTTTCAGATACTACAGTGCTTTAGATTTATTAGATATATTAAACAGCAGCAATATAGTACAAATATACTTGAAAAGCAAAGAAAATACAGCTTATGATCATAATGTAAATTTAAGACATACAGACAAAAAATAATAAATAGTGGAATACCTGAATTTTTTTCCCCTGAATAATAATAAAAAGCTTTAAAATTGTTTCTAATTTTAAAAATAATATTTACATCCAAGCTTTATTCAATGATCTCTAGTAACCTCCAATTTACGAATAAAAATCTTAAAAGTATAAAGGTCCCCAGCAGAAAACGGTTGTAATAGAGAGAAAAACTTGCTTATTAGGACCGTTTAACTCTGAAATATCCAATTTTTTTAATTCCAACCATAAAATACTTAAACGTTATATATTTTCAGTAATTAGGTTCCCAAGAACATGTATGACAATTTTCATTCTAATTGGTTCAGCTAGTTCCAAAGGTCAATATCTTTTTAATGTTGACCCATGGTTATTTACATATAAAATGTAAACATAATAACTCACCATTTTCCAATTTGTTTTGCATAATTTTGTTTGAATAAAACTATCAACTGATTAAACCTTTTGAGGAGTTATCTTTCTATTATCATTTATTCCCTCTTACTGCCATAGTCATATATTGTCTATAATTTTGAGAAGAGTCATTAACATTCAGAGATTTGTTCAGACAATTAAACTCAATATTTGTATTGCTGATGTTGTTATCACAAAGGTTGAGGAAAGTTGTAGAATGGATTGGTCGAAATGTGGTGACAACATTATCAATGCAAAGAATGAGTTCATAGTCTTACGTTTTATAAACAGATTTATGATGCCCTATGATTTGAAACAATTATTTTGTAAAACATTGACTATCAAATGGGGTAATGTAAGTACAACTCTAAAAAAAAAAATCCATTCAGAAGATTAAAAAGATGCAGATTCGTTTGATGAAAGATAATACACTAAGCTCCTCATTTGCAAACACAATCAGTTCCAGTAGGTCATTTACAAACATTCGCCTATTTTTTTAAGGCTACAATAATGATTTTTAAGAGTAAAATGAATTATATCTCTAACCTTCATTCTTTGATCACTAAATAAACAAAAAACAATATTCAATACATGATATTTCTGTCTTATTTCTAAACAATGTAAAATGAAAAATATATCGATTTTTATCTTCAGAGTGAAGAATTTGAGATTAAGTTATGTTTCTGTATTTCCTTGTTTATTTTATTTTTTTTAAATTGATTATATTTCTGAATGTTTGAAACTTGAAAAGGTGTGGATCAATGACTCAGAAATTGTACCTATGAAATCTTTGAAGATTATATTACAGCAGACATTGAAAAATCTGATATAATAGGATCAAAAAGCAACCGAACCCCCAGGAAATTTAAGGTACAGACATTATGGCACCTAATTAAGATGAAACAGATGTTGAAATTGACAGGTAAAAGCAATTCTTCATAAAATAATGGATGCAAGAGACTCTTAAATATAAACTGCCAATGGTAAGTTTATTTGAAACTGATTCAAATGTAAAAACTCTTAAAGCATAGCAAGAGGAAGTGGAATATGAATAACAGGTACTTACATTGTTGAATGAGTCTAATAATTTCCTCATGAGATGACTCCAAAACATTCACACTATTCACAGAAACAAGAATGTGGCCCATCCTGATACCAGCTTTCTCAGCAGGACTGCCTGGAATTGGGAAATAAATCAACACATGTCATAGCAAAGGAACAATTCTTTTTTACTTTTACAATTTTCAAAATCAATAATTACAAGTGTTTCATCAAGATATAAGAAATAAAAGAAATACTTGACATGTTTATAGAGAGTCTTGGAGATTTTGGCTTTCCTTCTGATTTACCTCTTCTTTACACTTGTCATTATTTGTATTATTATAAAGAAAAGCACACAATGTTGGATGTTATCTTTATATATTACTCAACAGTTGAAAAAGAGACTGATAAATTATCTAATCTGAACTTCAACTTCATAAGAATCAGAGATTTCCCCAAAATAAATGTGATATTTTTGTTTTTGCTACAGGTGTATAATGTAGATCTTAGCATATAAAATGACTGTTCCATAGTGGGTAAAATGCAAGAAGTTTGACCAATTTTAGATGGATGGATGCCAGTCATTTTACAACTAATTTGCATGATGAAAGAACCAGCATCCCAATGAGAAGATCCACACAAACTGAATCAAATTTTAATGAGTAGGTTGGCAGCATGCAGCTGAAAGCAAAAGATGCTTCTTCGAGAAAAGTACAAGTTGAAATACAATTTAGTTGCAATCAAAGAAAGGAGAAAAATACCTTAACATGAATTATACACTGTTTCTGGTTTGTAAGTGGTTGCATGTAGAAAGACAAAATATTTAAACCAGTTGAAAAGGCAACTTTTTCTCCATTAATTTCATTTAATTATCTTTCTTAATGCACTGAATCCATTTCTTATCTATACTTTGGCTGGTTAAATTGTCCAATCTACTTTAAGTATGCCTTGAGCATTGATTTATTCTTTTTACACAGAATGTCTATAAAATCACATTTCTTTTCAATACTAACTCACAAAGTGATTAATCAATTATATTAGGCATGCATAAACATTCCTCTATAATGTACAAGGTCTGTCGAAAGTATCCAGCCATTTTGAATATCTCAAGAACCAGTTGCACAGCCTTCATGTAACTTGGCAATTAACCAGAAAGAACCTTACAGCACATGGGTGGATAAACATTCTCTCGTGGAGTTACTCATTTGGCAGTGAGATGCCTGAATGAGCTTGTGTACTGTGTGACCGTTCCATTCACAATAATGTCTCTTGCAGGTTTTTATTTGCAAAACTGCATCAACCAGTTCTTTGGCTTCCTGCAACTTCTGGCTTTTCCTCCAAAATTTTCAGACTGTGGATGAGATTAAGGAAAGTGCATGAGGCAACTAATGGCGATCCCGAAGAGGATTTTGAAAACTGTTTTGAAAAGTGGAAGGTATGCTGGGCTAAGTGTGTGAGCTCCTAAGGGGGAGTACTTTGAAGTGGACTACGGTGCTGTTGCCCTAGGTAGATTATTTTTTTTGTTTATATCAAATGGTTGGATACTTTTCCGACAGACCTTGTATGTATCAAAGAAAGGACTCAAAGGTAAAGAGAGATACTCTATCCTATAATTGAAAGTTAAGTATTGAACCTGGGAAGCACCTTAAAATGGTCCATTTTCAGAGTGGATAGGAACCTGAACTAATCCTTCAGATTTACTACCCTTTAGTCTTATTTTAATAGTATTTTTATTTTTATTTATTTACTCAATTTTTTTACTCAATTAGACCATGGATATAATACATTTTTGTTTTTAAGGTTAGTTTGGGAATATTTGGGTTTTTTTATTCATAATATTTTGTTATTTACATATTTAAAAAAATATTTTTTTAATTGTCTTTTGTCCGAGCAGGGGGGTCCAGACCTCTTCCCACCCCCTCCCTTGTTCTGCACCTGCATATACTTTGCTTTTAGTCTTATAACATTTAGAATTGAAATCTGAAGAACATCATTCAGCACCTAGATATTGAGAATCAATGTAATCACTGCTTCATTTGATAACACTATATCAACCTATGAACATTTGCATGTGTGTTTATAGTCCTTAATAAGATTTTGTTTCCCTTAAATGTGTAGCTTATAATCTTATATGAATACTGAATGAGAAAGTAATTCAAAACCTTGAAGTAATCCAATCAGTTAACATCATTAAGATGAGATGCTTGATGATAGCTTGGAACTAGAGCACTAGAAGGAGCTAGAGCACTAGAAGGCAAGCATCCACATGGTTCAAGGATCAAAACCCAATGCAAGCTTAGACAAAACTCAATTTATCTCAAAGAAAAAAATGTTCAATCATTTTTTTTTCAAAAAGTAGTCCATAAGCTCATTCTTTTTTTCATATCATAAAAAGTATATACCCACCCTTTTTTTACACACATAAACATGTGTATAAAGTAACGCACACAAATGCATTGAAAACTAGAACTTATCCTATACCATGTCATTAGTTAAGATATTGTATCTTAACCTTTAGCAATCTGTAGGGGACTTCATTCGCTGAGCAAAAGGTTTGTCCTGCCACTGCAGGTGACTGATTGCCCAATGAGAGTGTGTTTGGATTTCGAGGTTGTGTTTCATTCATACATGAACAGACACACATGTTACAGGCTTTCAAAGTTATCAAGTGCACAAAATCTTGGCACTCTTGAAAAAGAATGCAAAGTGCTAAAGGTCAACAGAATCATCATTGGTTTTGTAAATCTGAAATGTTCAACACTCAACATCTGTCGGTGAGCGCCATAACTACAAAATAGGAAATGCTACAAACTTGACACAGTTCATCTAGATCTTCAATTCAATATAAACATTTAAGTACTTTCAGCGAATTTAAATAAAACTGAATAAAAACTAATGGGTTTGGTTAGTCACTCAATAGAAACCATCATGTGACCAATGTCTTTTGGCAGCATGCTATGTTGGGGGTGATCAATTAAAGAATTGGAAAAGGCGGTGATCAATGAATTAGTTACTTCTCTCACCATTTGTTAGATCACTAAAAAGTCCGAATTTTCAACAAAAAAAAAAGCGTGGATGCCGCTGGACACAATCTAAGGGACCAATTTAGCATAAACTTACATTGTAAATTGAACCCCTAACTAAAAACTTATTTCAGGAGGGATTTTCAAAAAGAAGAAAAAAAAGTTTTTTCTGAACATAATAAGGTGTAAATGTTTAAATCTTCAGCCCTCTAGCTCAATTGATGCGGCCTGTGCACCTAACACTTAGATAGCTAGAGGCCAGGCAGAACCATTTAAAAACTGAAGAAACCTATGTTGATAGTTTTGGTTGATGTTAACAGTTTTGGTCGACTGTTTCTAATAGTACTGATTTCATTGTAGATGCCAAGCTAACAGGTCTGAATGATTCAGTAATGTTATTCTCATCAATCAATTCTTTAACTTAGTAATTATTTTCTGTTATCTTTAAAATGCAACTTTGCTGATTTCATTTGTACAAATGGTAATAATTGAAATGCAACATTTATAATAATTTTTATTAAATATATGATATTTCTGTGTGCTGCAAATTAGTATCTGTTCTTAAAACTTTTATATGTTCACATAGGCAAACATTTTATGAAAAAATTAGAACGTTTAATTCATTTTAGAGCAAGAATAAATATAACAAGCCTGGCTGCTGTAGGATCAAACTCCACTCCTACTTTTATTCCAACTGAAAATGATTACTGCAACTTTTGTATTGTATATATAAAAAGTAAATTTGCAGACATGTAAGACTTGTCAGTTTGGCTCAGTTGGTAAGAGAGCTGACTACCAATCTTCACTTGGTTGTGATTTCAAATCATGGTAGGGAAATGTTAATTTTATAAATGTATTTATTTATTAGAATGAAATAAGCCCTTGAGTATTTCTAACATGAATTTTCACTGATGTGTAAGACTTGTCAATTTAGCTCATTCGGTAAGAGAGCCGCCTACCAATCAGTTGGTCGTGATTTCAAATCATGGTAGAGGAATGTTAATTTTACATATCCGTTTGGTTTAATGTGATGGCACAGACAAACAGTGAAGAGTTTACTCCCCTAAATGTGGTGAGAATTTTTTTTGTTCTTGCTATTCTAGTTATAATAGAAAAATAAAGTCAACTCCAGAGTTGGACTGGAGTTTGACAAAATTGGGAATTTTACATATCTAAGCCAATGAGATGTTATGCTATATAATCTTATGTTGAATGGGTATGGTCTTTTTTAAAGTGTATGAAAAATGTACGAAGAATATGAATTTTCCTTAAAACAGTCAGATGATTCTTACAGACTCTTTGTTTAAAGGATGGTTTGGTTTTGATACAAGGGTGCTCCTCAATCAACTACCCTGCTGTGTCTCTGTTCCACATATAAACTATGGCTTTCAACAAGTGCAGTGATAATACACTGGTGGCAAATCTGTGGTACAATTTTATGTATCAATCAAAATAGAGTATAGGATTTGTTCAGTCTGATATTTGATTTCTTATCATTCTGCCCTTGTTTTCTTGTGTCTTAAATCAAGACAAAGATTCTTTTGAAATTAAAACTTATATCCTATTGTTCAACTGATACACTCTAATGATTGTAAATGTAATAATTGAAATGGTGGTAGCATAGCTGCTGATATCTGCTTACATATACATGCACAGATTACATGTACTAGTAACAGCTATATAGCCTACCTTATGGCTGAGATAGTTGTGTATTTCCAACCCACTAGCACCAGTGGTTAGTGTTAGTTTCCAATCAGAAAACAGGATTTTGAATATTGATTTTCAAGGCAAGGAAACCCTTCAAAATTGGAAGAGTGGCACAACACAATCTTCCTACACCCATTTTGCCATGTCTCAGACTAAGCTAAGATTTATAAATAACTCCACGGAGATGAACACACACTGTGTTTTGAAATATTTTGAAATAAAAATCTATGTATAATTGTACAACAATATTTTCATACAGAGGTTTTGCTGAGAGCAGAGAACAAAGAAAAAAAAGAAAAAACATCAGTAAAAAAAATATTTTTTAATATAACCATTTATTTAGAGTAAATTCCTAAAAAATAAAATTTTAAAATGAAACTTTGCATTTTAATTTTTTGATTCTATACCAGTATTAACAGATAATTCAACGTTTAATAAATCAAACAGCTTTACATACACTATCTTGAATCAAGAAATGGATAATTTTATATCCGACAATATGATAATTATAAAGACATAAATGTCTTTATAATTATCATATACACTATCTTAAAAAAAATTTTTCCTTGCTTTCTCTTTCAAAGCACACTATATCTACACAAGCAAACAATGAATATATGGACATATATGAATACTCTCTCTCTCACATATATATATGAATATATATGAATAAGTAAATAAATATATTTTTTATTAAAAACTACAACTACTCAACATGTTGGTATGTTGTTAGATGACTAAAGGCTGGTTGGCATCTTTCCATTTGGGAGCTGAAAAATATAACATTCTTTTGATGCTGGGCAGAGTGTAATTTAATAAATATGATGCCAAAATGCAAAAGGGATCCTGTGTGTTCTTACAGGCACAATTAATACCACTTGCAGCCAGGGAAAGAAATGGTGTCTATAGATGAGAGCCAGCACTTTAAGTCCACCATCTTTAAATGCTCTTCTATTCCTGGCTTTTGTATGGCCTGTTGCATTTTTGCCCATGATCAAGATCCAACTATTCTCCACAATATCTGGATATACCCCTATCAGGAAAACTGCCAGTTCCCCCCCCCCTTTATCTCTATGGGAGAAAAACTAATAATGCTTATTATAATGTAGCAAAAAAAGACATGTATGAAAGAGTTTTAGCTTGTGATTAAATATTTCAGTGTCTTATTCAACAATAGTTAGGCTGCTTCCCCCATAGAGCAATGCTAGCAAGTCTTACAGATCATAACTACTATAGTGAGACCAATTCACACTTTGTGATCCACTGTGATAGTCAAAGCTAAGTGTAGCAAATATTTTGGGTGCCTACTATAGTGCATTAGTTGGAAAGCAGATCTCCCAAACCAAGTTTGATTTTCACTACTGTAGGACACCCTGTGAAAATCGAACACTCTACTGTTGGGTACCCAGACAAAACTATGCTTAGTAAAATAACTATGCTTAGTAAAATAACCATACTCATAAATAAGTGCAGGTAGTGAGGCAATTGTAATGATAAATCAGAACTCCTTCAAATCTTTTGATAAAATGAACTGTACAAGTTAAAAATGTAGACATCACATTTATACTTTTTAATAGCATGAACGTTTACAAGTGCAGAAATATATACAAGAATAAATCAAGACATGTACAAACACCTTGACCTGGGCACCAGCTGTAGAGTGATGGTTAATAAGCTAGTATTTCAGACCGCTCACTAGTGTAGTAAGTTTGATCCTCATTAGATATTATTGTGACTCTGTGCCTGACTAAACAAAGTTTAGTAAATATCTAGCAGATATCTGCAATAGATTTATGGTTAGCATGCTAGCTATTGTTAGTGTAGTGATTTTATTCTTCACGGAGTGCTCCACTACTGTGGCCCTGTGCCAAATTAAACTAAGCTTAGTAAAATATCCATAAGAACCTTAAACTGAACTATATTTAGGCTAACATTAAATGGTTAAATGACCATTGATGCGTCATGACAAGAGCAAAGTGATAAGTTAGGAAATAATTATGTACCATTATGATCCTCATATTAAATAGACAATGTTGTTACTTATACCCACTGACATTTGCAAATATATTGTCATTATAAACAAATTTGTCTTAGAAAATATTTGTATTCTGACCAATCTATTATGTGAATAATGCATTAAATTTTATAACTGCAAAGTAAAAATAATGTAAATTAGTAATATTCTTAGAACAGAAACAGGAATTAAAAGAAATTTCAGTGAGTAGATTAGAATTTCAGTATTTCTGTGTTCATTGCAGAAACATGACTAGAAGGCAGTTAGGCTTTATTTATAT
>VCCN01005798.1:7645530-7684210 GCA_006491835.1 Architeuthis dux
ACGAATATTTATTGGTTTATTTATATATATATATATAAAGCAAAAAAGGAATTTAACAATTTAAAGCATTTTATAAAGTTTCAGAATTAGATTAAGATTTCAATTTGCTTTTTAGGTGATTAATTTTATCAGTCTACAAACCTTTTTCTATAACTATTTCCACTATGATGCTTACATCTGCGAGATTAGATTGCACTCTTCATAGTGAATAAAGAAAACGTGTAAATTTGAACCAAGCAATAAAAATACTGGGTGTCTTCACATTCTGAATCTATAAAAACCTTATAAGCTGGAAAAAAAGTGTGCAAAGCAGCCCCTGTGGATGAATAAGAGAAAGAAAACAGTTGTACAAATATTCAAGCACTCAAACATGAGTAACATGCCTATTGTTGACTTGCCTCCTCTCACCTCTGACTACAGATCCTGATTCTATAATCTCAGAAATTGGCAAATGTGTCCCAAGCCAGCTATCATTGGAATGGAACAATAGAAATGCTTTTATTCTTCTGCATTGAAATTGTTTATTAGTGGGGAGGCTTTGTCTGAACAATGGAAATATCTATTTGTCGGTCAGAAAGTGCAGAATACTGCTCAACCCTATAAATAGGATCGCAAAACTCAATAATTCAAGTCTACAGTCCTGCTGGTTTGATTACTTAATGTGAACTAACCCTAAGTAAAGGTAGGGCCAAAACAATAGTCAATACATTTTGGTTGACCCAGATAAAGAACACAATGGAATTACTTTTTGAAACTCAGAAGGCTTGTTAGTAAGGACAATGTTTTTAGAATCCTTGAGGTCATCAGAGATGGCCACTTATAACACAGTCAGATGTTAGATAGCAGAGTAATCGAGGATATATGGTGTCTGTCAGTCTGCCAGAAACTATTGTTTTTGTCATGGAGAAGAAGGATTCTGAACAAAATCAGTCAAAGAAAAATGGTGCTTAGTCAAACAATGGAACAATTAATAATCTGGTGACCTGTATAGTTTACTATGTCATTGGCTATGGACATTTGGATAAGGGATTAATGACTTCTTAGTACATAATTTTGATGTATCAGTTATTGTCTTAGGAATAAGTCAATATTAACAATATCTGGACAATTTCCTCTCATACCAAGCAAGAATATAGATAAGATGTTGCAGGCAAAAGAAATGTGTATACAAAATGTGAATCATAAGTCATGTTATTTTCCCTTAACATAAGATTCAACAAAACAAAGAGATCAGATTACTTATTAAAAAATAAGACAGATGCTTAGATCTATAAGACAAATAGTAACATAGTATTGGTTTCCAGTGTGCAGATTTGGATACATTTACAGTTTAAAGAAATTAATATTAATACTCAACTTTTATATGACTAACTTTATTTTTACCATTCTGTTTTGTTATACCTTTTAGTGTTTGTTTCATTTTACAAATAATTTTTAAAAAAGGCTTATTAATAAACTTAGTAAGTTTCCTTGGAGTGCATCTTGAAACAGTTTTACTTCTGAAGTAGGAACCATAATCCATCTTTCTAGTTTGTAGGTTTGTCAGAGGCAACAAAAAGTGAATATAAGTTTGTAGGTTTGTCAGAGGGAACAACAAGTGAATATAAGTTTGTAGGCTTGTCAGAGGCAACAAAAAGTGAATATAGGTTTGTAGGTTTGTCAGAGGCAACAAAAACTGAATATAAGTTTGTAGGTATGCAAAACACCCAAGGTAGCATGACATAGGTCCAGATCACCTTTGAACCAGGTATAGTGTCTGCCATCCTTTTTCTGGCATCTCATATCAAAAGATTACAGAAATTCAGCAAAAACATTGACTATTAAAAATATTGAAATAAAACACAACAAACCTGATAGTTGATGTAAGAGTAAGAAAAATCTACTTTGAATCTTGTTTGGCACAAATCAATCATTATAAAGGAGTCAATGTGTTTTACAATCCTGTTTATTCATTAAATCCTGATGCACATGCTTTCAATATAAACTTTACTACAAATTAGTATCATTTTACTTTGCTTGTAATATTCTAATTTCTTCTTCTTCTTCTTATTATTATTTTTATTTCATGTATTAACATGTCCATACCAGATGTCTGGTGGTTATTGTTAGGGATTGAATGACAGCAAGCACTTTTTTCAATATTTTGGTAGACCCTAGCAATGCCACGGTCTTAATTAATTAATCCAATCTCAATTCCAGAGTTTTTGGCATGGTTCAAAGTGTGCCAACAGTTATGGGCACAATCCTAATCTTCATATTTCATAGCTTTCTGAGTTCCCAGGCAAGATCTGGGTATTCTTTTAAGTTTTCACTTTCTTTTGTTTTCACCCTGTTGTCCATTGGTACAGCCATGTCTACAATCTAGCAGGTCCTCTCTTACTTGTTTATCCCTAACAGATATGGTCTTCTTGCTTGGATGGTATGGTCAGTCTGGATGTCGAAGTTCCAGATAATCTTATTCTTTTTTTATTTTCTTGGACAGCCTCTGGTTTGTGTTGATACCTTTTGTTTACATGGTTGAACCCAAGTTGTTGTTGTTTATTGTTGTTGTTTATTGTTGTTTATTATTATTATTATTATCATTATCATCATCATCCATATTTACTAAAATTTCCCTTTAGTATGTGGTTTAATGAGTGCATCTGATTGCTTTTGTATGTTTTTTATAATGCAAGTATTCATAACACACAGAAACATGTATCTTAGGAAATTAATATGTATCTTTTGGATTATCTAAAGACACTATGGGGGAAAAGACTAACTGATTGATGTCCATGGGTCAACAAACGCAGTAGGAAAAGACCAGACATAAGATGGAGGGACGAGATAGAAAAGTTTGCTGGTAAGATGTGGCAGAGGTTAGCAATCTAGGTTGTCATGGAAGGAGATGGGAAAGGCCTTTGTCCAGCAGTGGACTTATTACGGATGATTATATATATATATATATATGGTAGATGTGATTAGACAATGTGGAAAAGAAAGAATGAGAAAAGCATGTTACATCTCAAACATGTTTATTATCATAAAGATAAATCTTTATGTATTTTGTCACTGTGAGTGACATCCTCAGAAGAAAATTGAACATAGCAGAGACGTGCGATCATCCATGTGGTGTGCTTTTTCCACATTGTCTAACCATATCCACCATTCTGGCGGATTCCCTCACATCCATACAACAAACATATATATAGGGAGAGAGAAAAAGTGAGTGAGTGCTCATTTGCTGTTTAACATATTCATTTATAGAACGACTGATAATGATTCATTGTAATGTGTCATCCAGAAGTCAAAAGGAGAAAAACATTCCTACACATGATTTAAAAATTACTAAAAGATTACACATGTAGAATGAATATTGTAAGCATTTAAGGAAGATTAATGTCAAGTTCAGGTTGCAAATATTTCACTTCAACTCAAGTGGAGCATTATTCTACATATAACTCAGACTAGTGTTTCGGTTTTGTTGTTTTGGTTACAACATTTGTCCTTTGATCTTTTTTGTTTTATCTTCTCAATAAGAGCACCTTGGCTAAACAAGTTCATGCCATATGCTCACAAGAGAACTTTCAGGTAAAACACGGAAACCCTTTTATTTTGATCAGAAAATCAACCTTACACAGGAAAATCCATAAGGTGAAAGAAGCTGCACACATGATTTTGTCTAAACAAAAGTTTGGCTAATAAAGCCTCAAATATCTGATGGGCTGATTTTGTGATAAAATAGATGGGTTTTCCAGTTAAAAATAAAAATAAAAATGACATTATTCTAAATAATATGTAGAATAATGAGAATACTTAATTTCAGAATATCAGCCATCAGTTTAACAGTTATCAAATGAACCATATGATCCTCGAAGGTCAAGCATCAAAAACCTTCACCAAATGAGCAATGCCCTCTATTTAATAATCCACAGAGAGTAGCCTTAACCAATCCAGCTAAGACCCTTCCAACTGTATTGAGATGCAATTAGAAATGATGTGTCGCTGAGGTCTGTTTTTATCATGAATTAATGAAATCTTCTGAACATATTCAGGCGCAATAAGTATAGCCTTACATGTGGTGATCATCTGGAATTTGCAGTTAAGTGGTCAACTGATTTACTGCCCTGCATGCTGGCTATTAAGTTCCAATAGCATAACTCTTGGGATCAGTTGTTGCCTTGTGAATGTCATCAGAAGTTGGCAGTTGATTATTATAGAACTAGTTGTCGATTGATCCTAATTTAAAAGGCTACTCGATTGAAACCAGGTTGATAAGGTACTGAGCATTCAGATCTGGCAGAATGACCCTACTAAACTTGCACTCTGCCACATCAAATGTTGATGATATTGTTCCATTGACCATAGAAATTATTATCATTCCCATCTCTGAATATACTTGATATATATCCTTACAAACTAAGTCCCAGAGTTGATTTTAAAAAAAGAAGTATTCCTTTACGGTTAACTTTACGGTACAATATAATTATTAAAAATGAAAAATAAGAATTTGAAATCGTCACTGAAAACATAAAATATTTGAATTAAGAAATATAAAAAAATTCTGGTTCTATTATCAGGAAATTAAATTTTTCACTATCAGAACAAAATATTGAATTCTAACTTTTACATTCAAACAAAAATTCAATATTCTGATTTGATTTTGTCTTTGAATAAATGTTTCAGATATTAAAAGCAAAATATAAAAAGGTTTTATGAAATAAGATGAAATATTCAGGCTTATTTGTGAGGAACTTATTTTAGTAGGCCAGAGATGGATTCTACCTGGCAACATTTTAAATAGTGAAGGTTTGATATTTTTTATTTTTCATTTTATATCAGTAAAAAGTATTCAACAATTGCCTTTTACAAAATTGAACAATCTTTTGAAAAATATCTTTTACAGAAAGATCTTGTTCAGATATTCATTTTCATTAGAATAAAGGAAAATTGAAAATCAATTAATGTTTTTAAAATAAAATTTCATCTTTTTTTTCCAGTTTATACAAGTTGATTTGCATTTTATTATGGAACCAGGGATTTTGAAGTACAAAATGTTTATTTTAGCTCATTATTTCAAGATTAATAAGTCTCTTGAATGATCAGTCTCAAATGAAAAGGATAAAACCTTTTATTTTTTTGTATATGTAATATCCAGAATCAAAAGCTGACCATACCATCTTAACTACTTTCTTTTTCTCTATCCACATGGCAGTAAAAAAAATCTTTTTGCCATAGTGAAGTGTATCTAATGATTTTTAAGTCCCTTACCCAACAAAATTAACCAATGTTTTCTAAATTTCCCTGCGTTTCGGAGGACTGAAATTTTCTTTTCATGAAAAGAAATAATGGTAGTGATGAATTTAGAGAAACCTATTTTCAATCACAAGAGAAAAATTGAAAACTGCTGATTCTTGCATACAATTCAGAAAACCTAGCCATCTGCATAAGCATTTCAATGTATCATATATCATTCGTATTTAAAAGTAGCTAAGAAAAATCTTTGGCCCAAAATTGCAAAATTTGTTTTTTGTAATTGTAATGTTTTCTCCCAAACTACTAGAAGTATTTAATCTGTTAAGTGCAAATGAAAATGACTGAAGCTAAGTGGGTTGGTGTTTAATAGAGATTAATTCAATGGGCATTGATAAGAAAAGCCAAAACATTACCTAAGTATACTGGGTTCAAACATAGTTGATACTGAAATATAACTGTGATTATTATTTCATTCAACCCCCAACATCATCAGGATTTGCTGTGCACTCTATATGTAATCATTAGAGTAAATGGAATTTTTGATGTATTTGTTTGATAAATCCTACCCATGATATCATGAGTTACATAAACAGCTACTTAACAATAATTAACAATCTTTGAAGAATTGACCATTTAAAAAAAACTTGTTAGGTGAAAGAAAATCTTTATTATTGTTATAATTGAATATTTTCTTTAATACAAAGAAAAAAAAAACTTGTAGATAAAGAAAAATGTTTTAATTTAGTCAATGTTTTGAGTCTTGTTCCTGCTCTAAACTACTAACGTTCTCTTCTCCCTAACCAAAAATAATTATTTTTAAGGTGATTATTGTTAGTATCAATGTGAAAATTAATTGAGCTTTACTGAGAGCTTATGCAAGTTTGTTTCCAATTGGTCTGGTATTTATTCATACTCAGGTCCCAACAAACAATTTATCTGTTTATCTTAGTGGATATGAAATCTAGAAATTAAGTATCTGCTTTCATCTCAAAAAATTCAAGAAAATATACATAATAATATTTATAATAAATAGAGGTCAATTTGGTAGAAGTAATGAGGATGTTTAAGAGCTTAAATAAAGACTTTAAAAAACATATAACAGAATATAACCCTTCAAATTAAAACAATGAAGTAGAAACAAACTTATACTTTATCCTTAAGAATATATTAATAGTTTTTCCTTTGTTGGCATTGATAAACGAACCAGTTTGATAGACATGGCAGTGAAAACTATAAGTTGATATCACAAAGGATTCTACACAGTGAAGACAGGTATTACAGCTACCCCATGGAGATATATATATCTGAAATAGACAGGCAAATATATAATAAAATTAAAACCTACTGCTTATAGTATATTTCTGCCCACAATATTCTGAACTACTTCCTTGTGGATATAATCAATTTATTAGCTGGGGTTTTGCCATTAATATTGGAAAATCCCAATGAGACTCACTGACCTGATCAGATGTGTACCCATCCAATCATTGTAAATGATCGGATTTGATGTTGTGAAACAGGAAGGATCAAATGGTTAGAAACTGGAATTGACTGGATATCAACTTTACTCAGAATGAGCTTGCATCCAAATGAAGGAATGTAATAAAACACTAATGGCTTGTTCATGCTAATATAATACTAAACAGAAAGAAGCGCAAGTAGTCATTATGCAGACTAATATGAAATAATGATTGCAGTTCCATTCTTAGCATGCACATGCGGATGTATGTATACATGTATTGGGAGAGAGATAAGATAGATCGATAGATAGATATCTAGATCAAGAGAGAGATTAACAGAAATATAAAATAGCATGTGATAAGTGTGGCATTTGGTACTGCTTATGTCTTTAAAACTATTAAATCATTTTTTGTATAAATCTTTACCAGACAAGATGTTGTATCCATTGTATATTGCTTCATTTGGACTCATTTCTTTGTCTTTGCTGGAATCCAAACCAACACTTGGCAAATCTACTACTATTCTGATAGACAACCTAACAGAAATGTAAAAACATTTTGTGTGCAAATGACACACTTCCAATTCGGTTTTGACATATGTCAACAGAATAAGGTATTTTTCTGAGATCACCATTGTCTCCATTGATGTCAAATATGGAGTACCATTATTAATTTATTACTAGTATTTTCTTTCATTTTAAATTTTATAGTTGCTTTTTATCATAACTGTAAACAGACTGTCTGTCTACAGCAGTGAGTAAACAGCACAGATAAAGAATAAGCTCTAAGCAAGACTTGAACTCACATCCTTTTCATCTCAGAAATCTGCCTATATACAGCACTGCTCTAATAACTGTACTACAGCTCTTATGGCTGGCAGAAGATTAAATCTAAGCATTAAACTCATGCTTCAACATCATATTTGTTACTGTTTTTACGTACACTAGTTGTAGTAATAGTAATAGTAATATTACCTGATTTATTTTTCATTAGATGAAGCATTGTCAACCATCATTAACTTTTGACTAGTATTTTCTTTTATCTTAAATTTTTAGTTGCTTTATAGCAACAGTAAACAGCACAAACTGGAAATAAATTTTACTGACTGACCGTGTGATAGTCTGAGTAAAGATAAAAAGCAACTTTAAAATTTAAGGGTACTGTGACCGAAACAGTGTGATAAAAACAACAAAGCTGAGGAAATTAGTGCAAATGAACAAATATACAATGGATGTTAAGCCACTTTTTATAGTATTTTGCATATAGATATATTAATACATTTTATTTTTTTAACACAGCAATTTTATATCTTATAATTAGGGAGAAAGTTTCTTCTGCATTTAGTTAAAAAGAACCATTCATTTAATATTCAAATAAACATGCCAATTCTCATGAATTTAATAAGTGGAAACAGTGTGGGTTGATCTTTGGCTATGAAATGTAAGAGTAAAAAAAAGAGTATTTTTATTGTATTATTCTTTACATTATATTTGTCTATATCTTCATTATAAGTCTTTTCATTCAAAACTTTCATTTAGACTAAATAAATTTTCAAACAAATGTAAATAATGATCTTGAAATATGTTATGTCAGTTAATTATATATATATATATATGTAGGCAAACACATAAAAGATATTTCATATGCATGGCTATATAACATATAGTGAGAGAAGAACAACATGCAAACTTTAAAATAAAAGCAACATTGATAAGCATGTTAGGCCAAATAAAATAAGAAAGTTGGTAATATTTATCTAATTATTTAAAATATCTACACATAATATTTCTTATAGCATTGTCCTGATCTCATTCAGAATCAAAACAAAGTTTCTATCTTTTCATTTCATAACAAAGAGCGAGAAAAATAAGCTCTTCAAACTGGTATGTATTTATTCTCAGTGGAATTGAGACAATAACTCCAAAAGAAAAATCAGTCTGTTCAGAATAAACTGGATTTTCACAAAAGTTTTATATTTCTTTTAAAAGTTAAAGAACACAAGAATGAATATTAATAAGCATGAAAACTGGATATGATTAAAATCCACTTTTTTTTTGGTTTTAACTGAAAATTAAAATCCAAATCTATTTTGATTGAGAAGGCCAGCTGTTGATTGGTTGAATTTATCTAATACAAATATATTGCAAAGATGACCATTAAAATTGACAACACCTTATCATCACGAGGAATCAGAAGACTAACTATAATTTGCATAGAAATAATAACTCATTCTATATAGCCTGGAGAAATGAAAAGAGATTTCATTTTATCTGTCTAAAGATATGACCGGATATTCAAAGTTGATTAGGCTGCCAATAGTTTTTTTAAATAGTTTTTTAAAATGTCAATCAGAAATTAGGATTCAATATCTATAATTTCATTTGAAAATGCAATATTGATTGAAGACATCAATAAAAAGAAAGGACTCTGTGTGGAGAGATTGATAGCAAATTGAATCCACATAATGACTTGAACTTTTTCATTGAACTCATGAAATGATTTGAATTTTCAAATGCATTTTAGGAAAATGATTTAAGGATAGCAGTTACGCATTCATATCTTTTTCTTTAAACAAAAGATTGAAAATATACAAAAACATTTCTAATATAATCTGAATTAAACCTTTCATTATTTATATAAATATATATATATATATAAATATATATGAAAGATACAGATGTGTATGTTTATGTATATGCATATATGAATTGGAAAGTATACAATAAAATGGAGGTACAATCAAAACGCCTTACCAAAAATATAAAATTTATTATTTCAATTATTTTAAGCTAAAATTTAGTCTGAAGTAATGTACATCATTTTAGGAGTCATTAATAATTACTAGAACTAGCAAATTATAGGGAACCCAAGAAAAAATGTTCATATAATTTAATATATAAGGATAACTTATATTCTTCAATCAGATAATGACCGATTACCAGCAAGATTTAATATGCTACATGATTTTTACTAAAAGTATGCATTTTATTTCTTTTAAAAAACCGTCAACCAAAACTGTCACTAAAACTTTCAATGTAGGTTTCTTCAGTTTTCAAGTGAGCCTGGCTGGTGATGTATGCATTGTGTGTACAGACCGCACCAATGAAGTTAGAGGGCTGAAAATTTAAACCTTTACTTCTTATTATGCCTAGAAAAAAAGTTTGTTTTTTTTTTGGTTTTTTTAAAATGGAGGTTCAATTTACAATGTATTTTTATGCTAAATTGGTCCCTTAGTTTGTGTTCAGCAGTGTTCATGCTCGTTTTTTGAAAATTCAGATTTTTTAGTGATAACAGCCCAACAAGGTGGGAGAAGTAATTTATTCATTGATCGGCCCTTTTTCAAATCTTTTAATTGATCACCCCCAACACAGCATGCTGCCAAAAGACATTGGTCATGTGATGGTTTTTATTGAGTGACTAACCATACCTGTTTATTTCTTTTTTTGTTTACAATATTTTAATCCATGTATTTGCAGGACATCAAGTAACATAATATTGGCAGTTCATCTAATTTAGCTATAGTTTCCAGGATTTAGCAAATAAAGCATGTAGTCAGTTTGATTAATTTATATCCAGTATATTGGTTTATACCAACAAGATGTATCTTTCAAATCTAGATTTTCTGAAAATTAAATTTAATTATATAATCTGGAGATAGTATATGTCTATATCAATAAGTAATGACATGAAGAAAAGAAAAAAGCTATTTCTCTTCGAGTTGAAACATGAATCTGACTAACTATTCAGTAGTTATTCAAATCTGACTATATACTCCAAGATTATCAAACTCTTTTGAACTTCTCCCATGCATTATAGTTTTATTTTAAATCTTTCACGGATTTATAGCTTAAAATCTTCCAGGTATTCAATCTTCTTTCTTTTTACAGAATATTTTGTGATCTTTGTAAAGCTTCTTATTCATGTACTCAGGAGTGTAGCTGAGGCGTTGGGGTGGGCGATTTTAAATCGCTCCACAGGCCCCCAATGGAGGGTGGGGGGGCAAAAGCTTTCTGAATAGTAGTACCTACATTTCTACTGATATTGTACAATAACAAGGATATATTTGTACATACTTGAATTGCATAAATAATAATTCAGCAACAGTTATAGTAACAATATTAATGCATTACCATAGTCAATTTACAATTTGAGGTGAACTTTTTATGTAAAGAATATACAGTATTACCTGCATCTATATTTCAATATATGCGTTTTTCAATGTTCATGTAACCCAATCTGCTCATGCTTTTAGCTCAGATATGCATTGAGCTGATCCTTAATCCAATGGGTCAGCCTTTGAGCTTGTTTTTCACCAATTAAGTGATAATGCATGTCTATTTATTGCAAATTTTCGTTTTTTATCAAATCTCACTAAATCAGTGGTTTCCAACCTTTTCATTACCAAGGTTTATTTAAATGAATTTTCATATGAACCCCAGGCCTTTGAAAGATCTGCCTACTCAAGAAGCTCATAGATGGCAGGCTCTCCACGCGAACCCCCAAGTAATACCTTTGTGGATCCTCAGGGGTCTATGGCCCCCAAGTTTGAAACCACTGCACTAAATGTTGGAGGGGGCCCCCTCATGGAGTCACGGAGGCTTTTGAAAGATCTGCCTACTCAACAAGCTCACGGATGCCAGGCTCTCCCCACAAACCCCCAGTAATACCTTTGTGGATCCTCAGGGGGCCATGGACCCCAAGTTTGAAACCACTTGCATGTAATTCAATAATTTTAAATATTTTTGAAAAAAGTTTGACATTGTTTCAAGTTTGGGTTTTAAAAAATAGTGCAAACACAATTTTGAATATGATAATTTGACATGTCAAGATAATTTTAAAACTCATCAAAGAGTATGCAAATCATAAGTTATGAAAAAAGGAGAAAATAGAATGAAACATGTACTTGCCTGGATCCACTGAGGTAACAATGGTTGGATGACTATCCAAAATATGTAATCCAAATTCATCATCATCTTCTTTGGTCAAATTCATCACTTCTTCACACTCTGTAAACCAAGTAAAAAAAAGAATAAATAAACTCAAAACAAATTAAATGATCACTGGATTTTCTACTAAATCCATAGATTATTGCTGATTATCAAATAAAATCACATGATACTAAGACAAACATTCCACAGTAAATCATTAAAATAAATAACTGGAAATTCTGGCTAAATAATGTATAAAAATTGAGGTTTTCATTTTCTGGATTTATCATGTGATAGCATATATATATTTAAATTGAATACTGTCAATTTCATAAAGAAACAAGTGATATTAATGATCTGAGTATAATAAAAGAGACTTTTCCAAAGTTCTTGATTCATATAAAATCAAATATTTTAACAACTTAGAAGATGAAAGAAAGAACAATTTATGAAGAGAGTAAATCACTCAATACTTATTGTGAGATCAATCATATTTTTAATTGAAACAATTTGATTGGTAGGACATTCTGGACAACCTGGTTCAGATTTATTGAATTTCAATAGGTCTGTGCTAAGCCTTCTAGCTAGAAACAAGAGATGTCCAATTCAAAGTTCTTTTAATTGCAATACCTATACCTGTATTCTGTATTGAAGATGCAAACCAATACATTGCATATTATCAAAAGTGGTAGGGAGTCTATAGTAGAAAAAGTGAATAGATTTCTAAAATCAACAGATGAAGGATGCTGACTCAGTCTTTGCAGTAAAAGATGATGATGAGATATTGGGCATAGTAAAAAGAAAGACAGGAAAGAAAATTAATGACAATGTGCCATTTGTTGTGTATGATTAGCAAAGTAATTTCACATATAGATACTTTTTAGATTGTTATCCTTTTTCTTCCTTTTAGTATTTGATTGCTTCTTTTCAGTGCTGTAAACTCTTATCATGGGGATTTAGCAAGGTCTATAGCGCTATAAAAGGTAGTTTATAAAACATGACAGTGAAGCTAAGTGCTGCGATTATGTGTTGGGTTAATATCCATTTTATCATCACAACTTTAATACAAAACCTCTTTATGGATTTCCCTGATAAGGCACATGAATTTTACTTTTATTTGAAGAGTTTCTCATAGTGCTTTTATTTATTTATTTTTTGAAGTCATGGGTTCTGGTTTCATCCTTTTGGGATTTCAAGAGATGAGAGCAGTTAAGGAAACTAATCATAATTGATCGTTATTATTAATTTTTGACTACTATTTACCTTTTAGATGGAGGTAAATAGTTGTAAAAAATTAATAATAATGATTTACAATACTTCCTCTAATAAAAATAAATAATAAAAGTAATTGCTGTAATCATGATCGAGTTGGACTGACCATTAGGTGTTGTATAGGAAAAACAAATGTGATGTAGCAATACTCATTAAACTCCATCTAATCCATCAGATTTTATCTAAGAAGAATAGGTCGGATAGAAGCATTGATTTTCTAAATTACAATTTTAATGATAAAAATATGGACTTAATCCATTCCTTTTTTGCTCTAAATACTTTTTGTACATGATGGATTAATGATTGTCACAATATTCTCTAGTAACAATTAACAGACATGATAGAAGCCATAACTTAGAAGGAATTCTGGATGAGAAAAAAATAACAATAGTTTAAATATTGTATGGATTTAATGCAAACAAAATGAAATGACATCAGAGTTGCAGTTGCAAAACAAAAATTACATATTCAGTTTTATTTCATGATTCAATCAGAAATTTGAAATTATCTTGTGTATTAAATTAAGATCTTTTGTTTCTTATAAGTACATGTTAAAATGCAAATACAAAGAGAGAATGCATATTCAATAAATGCAATAACTTTGATAAAGGAACAACTAAGAAGAAAATGTATGTATAATAAGAAGGAAACAATATAACAGAATGAGGAAAAGGATTACAACAGAAAGAAAAATAATGAAAATATAAAAATAATCTATAATATATACTGGAATCTAAATTTACTCTAATGTGAAGTATGGATATATATATATATATGTGTGTGTGTACATATAAGCTGATATGTACAAAGAAGTATTTATAGTTTGATAACAATAAGCAATTATCTGATAATACATTGCCTTTTTATCATGCTTAAGAAAAGTTTATATTCTAATCATGCAATTGTATAAGAAATGCAAGACAATTGTGGTTGCGGTTTCTGTATGGAAAAGTAATTTAATTGTCAAACAAAAGTAGGATTGCATTTTACTCTAATGAGATAAATAAAGTGTTTGAGAAAACAAAGCCATCCTAATGCTATTTTACTGAATTGTTATTTAGTATGAATTTTTATTTTGATGATTTGTGAAGAAAGGTTTTGCTGTTGAAATGATTGTTTTGGGGAAAATATGTTCGCACATCTCTCGGATGATTTTGAGCAAGGATTGGCAAATGTTTGGTTGAATTGAATAATGCAAATTGTGAAAAAAGATTTGTCATTTTAATGTAAATTTAATTGACCTTTGATAAGGATTATAAAAAAAACTATAGATAACAATAAATTAATATAATAAATCCATTATTCTGTCTCTTCTGTATTTGGATCCTTTTCTGTTGACATGATTTTATAATTATAAAAACTCAGCTTTGCCATCCCTTCACAAAGTTTTTTTATTTTATTTCATTTTTGCCAAGGAAATGTTTTTTTTTATATTTCTGTTCAGGTAAATTCTAAGCAAAAAAAAAAGCTTCTGGGATTCTCTTATATTGTTAACTTCAAGATAGTATATTTTTATAACCTTCAGGTCTAAACTTTCTTTGATGTCCGGCACATTGTTAAAAGACTCACTGATCCAAATATTGAGATGCTAAGGCAAACAACAAACATCTCTAATGGGTTTTCATTATTGCCTATCATATTAGCAGATGTTGTTTATTGCTTTCAGGTTTTCATTTTCCTTTCCTTGAAGGATCGGTCGCAGTTTCTTTAACAATTGTTTTATTTGAAGATGTGCAAAAGACAAGAGTGCCAAGAAGAGAAACTAAACTTCTGGTTAAGAGAAAATAAAGAGTTTGATAAGAGGATGCAAACCCTGGCTACTACACTATGATTTACTCTTGGTTTAGTAGTGATATTATCATGTACAGTAGACCAAGAAACTCAAATTTGATTTTTAAAAGTTTCCCCCCAAACTAAAGATTTGCTAGAATATTATATCTAGATGTTTTTCTTATACATTTATCTGCCCAGATAGAATCTTCAAAACTAACTATGAGTTAACTTGTCAATACTCACATTCTTACAAACACAAGCAAACACAATTTAAATGTCTTGATGATATGACAAATGCATACTAAAGAAAATTCTAAAATTAATTTTTACTTTAAAACTTGTAAACATGGGTAATGTTCAGCCTGCTTATTCACCCATACATTCAAAAATACAAAACTGTAATAGTTACATATGATATAGGGTACCTGAGGGGGAGTTTATGAGAACCCCCACCCCCCTCCACACACATACATTTTTAAATTACTATAACTTTTCTTAGGGACATCTTAGGACAAATTGTGTTGAAATGCTGAGTATTCTCAATCCAATGTTGCAAAGCCCACGGTTTAATTAGGATCAGAGTTATGAATTTGTAAGCATAGGGTAGTTCACTAAAATGTTGAAATCTGAGGGGATCACAGCCCCTCCTCCAATTGGAATTTTGAAAAACGAATTTCATTTTTGGAGGTTTGAGCATGTTTGGCATGCTAATTTTCATTAAAATTTGAGGTGTGGTTACAAATTTAACTTTTTTTCTTTAATGATTTGTCAGAAAATACACCTGCATATATCAGTATATATGTAAGAAGACTTAAAACAAGTCTTCTTTAGGGGGTTTTCTTTTAGCAAAATTCCTCATTTTATTGTTTTATTACGATAACTAGACTAGTTCTTTTTCAAGTCTGTATGCAAGGAATTTTAAACCAACCCTTTTTTGCCTCATAACAATATGAAATTCTTTTGTGCTTGTAAATTTATAGATGCATGTTTATATAGCCTAAAATCTTAAAACTTTCCAAAGACAGTGACTAAGCAAAACTACCCACAGGAAGGCTCTTAGTTCATAATATCCACTAATCATCCTGTTAATAATTCCTAAAGTCTCACTACATCTATATGAATGAGGCTTAGAGTATATGTGTGACAAAAGAACACTGCTGATATGCACAATTTTAAAGCAAGATGTAATACCAGTCAGTCTCTGTTAGAGATGTCAAGTAGTTACAAAAATTCAAGATCTTTGATTTGAGCTTGGTGTTGGAAACCACTGATACATGACTACAAAATAAGGATCTGTTTAAAAACTTATAACTCTACATGACCATTATGTAGGAGTCAATGCACCACAGGATTATATTTTGCAATGAATCTGGTTAATACATTGCACTGGGACTGTTTTGAAGATATAGGTACAATAAGCAAACAGCCCTTTTTTTTAAAGAATGGACAGAATTAATAAATGGATGTTTTTGCTTTAAATGAATAGATAAACATATAAATACTTTATTAATGTCAGAATTTATTCTTTATTATATACAATAAATAGAATATATAAATAAAGTAACTTCTTTTGAAAGCCAATGCCTGACTTGGCCAATTTGCAAATTAAAAGGTACAAGGGACACCATCTAAAAAAAACTATAATCAAAACATGTTTTTCACTTTCAGAATTTAAAGTATCATAGTTAATTTATAAACTATTTTTTTCAAAAACAAATAATTGCAATTGTTAAAAATCATTTCCTTGATAAATTACAAAGGTTTAAAAAATATTTACAAAAATAAAATAAACACAGATTAAGAAAAGTGATATTTTGTTTCCTATCGAATTTTACTGAAGATTCATATTATTCAGTTCAGTTCAGTTTACATCAAGAGCAAATTTATAAAATATAAAAATAAATCAAGAAAAATGTCACCAAGTAAATATACAATCTTTAAATTTTTCTAGTGAATGCATGTTAATCAATACTAGACAGCTCTTGTTTCCTTAAATAAAGTTTACAGGTCAGAGTTTTCCAGTGAGAAAAAGTTTCTCTATGGATTTGAACATAAAATATTCTTGCTGCTCTTATGCTTAAAAATAGAATATATAACATTTCATTCATTTTTCACAAGAATTCACAATGAAGTTCCCATGTTAAGCAAAAACAGAAAACAGCAAATGTTAAAGAATTTAATTGAACCAATAAGATTTCAGCCTTTCCAAATTATTTTTAAAATTTTATTTTCATTTTTGCATATTTTATCACATCATTTAAACTGATATGTTGACCTTGTGCTCAGAGTATGTTATAAAGACAATTACTTGCTTTCAGAAAGGTTATACTATGTGTAAGCTGGCCAGAACTAGGACTGTTCATATGAAGAAACTGTTGAGATAATGAACAAATAAATGATTTTGTAACAAGGTTGAGTGAAGTGCATCTCAGGTTTTGCTAATGATGGTACTAAACTCTTCCAAAAATAGTGCTCAGGATTGAAAACTAATCCCATTGAAAGCTTAATGACAGATCTTTTTTTTTTTAAATCCCAGAGCAACTTGACAGACACAATAAGTTATAAAAATAGCAAATCAATTAGAGTAGTAGAAGTTATAAAAAGCCCTATTCTGTCTGACAGTAGTGCTTGCAATCATTCTTGACTACTGAGAATCCCTTTCTCCATATGTTCAATGCACAATATGCAAATTGACCGCTGATACTTGCTAAAACATATTTTTGGTAAAAAATTGAAAAAAAGAATTTGGTGCTTAATCATCAATTTTCCCTCTTACTGCCAGGAATATTTAGTTAGTTAGAACAGAAAATGACTAAAGCTAACGGGGGAGGGGGGGAACTGTAAAGTCAGTAATCAAAATTTTGGTTATGTATACTTGGTTCAAATGCTGTCTGTGCAAAAATACAAGCATAATTATTATTTCATTTTTCTATCCCTTATCACCAGAATTTGCTGTGTAGAAGTAATCATTAAAGTGAATGAAAGTTTTGTATGTGTTGAATAAATCCTATCTATGATATCACAGATTAGACAAAACAGCTACTACATATATATTAGCGATTTCTAAAGATGAGCATCAAATCAAAGTAAAATTTTTAATAAAATGAAACTTACCCAAAAACTTGGCAGAAAATCTTTGGTACTCAGTTTGACTGTCCTTTCTCAGAACAACTTTCTTGTTCCTGTGTATGAATTGTCGCCGGAAACTATTTTCAGAGGCAGTAGTCGCATTAGACTCAGTCCGTTTATGATTAGAAGGCACTTTGTCATTAGTTTTGTTGTCAGAAAACACTTCTGAAATAAAGATATGGGAAAAAAATGGTAATATAATGTCAAGGGATGGAGAATAAAAAAATTATTTGAAACTAATCATTGATACAAAATTATTTACAGCATTTTAAGTCTTTCTTGTGATCCATACTTTAACTAGGCTAATACTTAGAAAAGTATAAAGGATTTACATGTAATTAATTGTAATTTAAGAAGAAATGAATCTAAAAATTATTAGAAAACAATCTGATTAAATTTGAATTATATACTTATGCTAAAGACAAATTAAAATTTTAATCGACAAATCTTGTCTTCTCAATGGAATTGTGGAAAATCCGGGACTTCCAAAGAAAAATATAAAAATAAGAATTGGAATTATCATCAGAATTTTAATGTCCATCATTGCAGAGCCTATATCTTCTGAACCTGTCTAAATCATTACGCCATCTTATTTTTTGCTGGCCACAATTTTGCATATGATCTCTTGGGATCCATGAGTCGTGATGTCCAGTGGTTGTCTGACATTCTTGCTACATGGCCTGCCCATTGCCATTTGAGTTTTCTAATGGATTTTATGATATCTGGGATATAATGTGCTGTCTTGTGGTCTCTCCATGTGATGTTGAGCATGATTCTTTCTTATGCGCGTTACATGGTTCTCAATTTGAGAGCCAATCTTTTGGTTAGGTTCCATTTTTCAGCTCCATAGGAGGATGCATTGGTTGTAGGCCCTTCTTTTTAATACTAAAGGGATTTTCCTGTCCTTGAAGGTTGAGCTTGCTCTGTTAAAAACTTGCCATCCTAGGATGATTCTTCATTTGAGGGTTTCATGGAAATTCGTTGTCCCAGATAGAGGTAATGGTCTACTTATTTTGAATCTTTAATTGTTTTTCAATGTTGCTGATCCAAAATTTTCTTTGATTTTTAAATTTAGCCCCATTAATTTACTCAGTTGATCCTGTTAAAAATTCTAGATTTGTTCAAGTATCCTATATTCTGTCCTTTAAGAATAATTTTCCTGCATTGAAAACATTTTAATCTGTTGTACTCAAGAACTTCTTGCATTTAAAACAAATACAATTGAGTGTTAGGTTCCCTAGATCCTATGTGAAATCATCTGAAAGAATTTTAAAATAAAGCAAAGATAAGTATATTAAATTAAATTAATGTAAATTTTACTATTTTGATATGCTTCTTGCAAGAGTTATAAAAGTAAATACAAATAACAGCCATGATAAATGATTGATTCATGGTAAATATGTCTTTATTATTTGTTCACAGGTCAAGCGTATCATGATATTAGCAAAGCAAATAAAAAGTAACCGTTAATCTCTTTTTCAATGAAGAATGCACAACTGATTGTAAAGTTTGAAATATCAAAACCCACATTTCATTATGAAATGATTTCATCAGATTTATCATTTTTCAATAATTTTCCATGGATTATCCCTACTAAAAGCAATCTTGTGCAATAAAAAATAGCTATTGTTTGGCTATAAAGGAAAAAGAACCAAAAACAATTGGAATCAAGCGGGACTACAATTAGCAAATCATGAACCATTCAACCTGAAGACAATAGCATCTTTTTATCTTCATTCTTGAGCAATTGATCAATCAGGCTTAAATGCATAAAATAGTCTTGCTTCTGCCGATAGATATTTTTTGTTTTATCCATTTACCATAATTCTTTCAGATATATCCTCTTTAATACACAACCACTATTTCATTCAAACCTTCTTTCTTTTTAATCAAGATATCCTTAATTTATGGGTCTGCTATTAAGGGCCTTCCTAAAAGGAATGCCAATCTTTTTCTTTATAACTAAGATTGAATTGATTAGATAGATAAATAGGAGGAATGAGAATTCGCTTCTTCTTCATGAATAATTATTGAAATTTGGGAGTGCATAAAGCTACAAATCAAATTGAAGTATTGGGATGTGAAAAAATATACATATTTAAATAGGGTGCCAATATGAGTAGGCAGCTTTTAAATCAATTACTTGTGTCTCTTGAGTGGATTCTGTGCCAATGCTGGAATATTTCAAATCCAGTGTACGTGGGTCAGAGTGAAAATGAAACCAGAAGAATGAGTTGAGGTAGAAATTATGTGTATGCATTTGTGGGATGAATATAAAAAGGTAGGAAGAATGCAGATGAAAATAAGATGAAGGAAAGGCACAGTTTTCATATGAAAAGATATGGATGGCCAATAAAGAGAAGGAAAAAGCCAGAAAAGAGTCTCATCTTATATAAAGGAATAAAGAGAATCCGGTTAGACTTGCATGGGCAGGGTATATATATATATATATATATATATATATATATATATACACACACACACACCACTCACACTAACTTATATGCATGCTTAGAATCATAAAAATTGGACCCAACAAATGTAATGGATATTAATAGCTAGCTTCATATACAGCTTATAAACAACTTCTTAAAGATAAATTCCTAAATCTAAAAGGTATAGCAGGAACAGAATTATCTGTTTCTGGAGAAATGAGACTTTGGAAAATAATGATCTCTTTGATTCTGAAAGAAGGAATTAGGCAGAGAGAGTTTAAAAAAAAAGAAAAAAAAAGCAATTCTAAAGATGGTAAGTGGAATATCCAGTTTGTTTTTCACTAAATTTCAATAGATTCATTGCATGTATATGTGTAGACCAACATGTGCATACAGGACAAAATATGTAAAAATGAAATGCAGCAATAAAATAAAATGGTGAGTTTTCAGATTTACTGAAAAGGAGAAAAACGAGCATAGAAGTTGGACTCAGAAAATACACATCACTAACACATGTTATATCAGACAAATGAGTTAAAGTTACAAGAATTACAAAATGAATAAATACTGAAATTAAACTATGTACTTTAAAAGAAATATGAATCCCCAAAGAATGTATTAATCACTGCTACCAACAAATGAACGGTTTAATCACTGTTGCTGGGTTTAGGTTATTCATGAGTTCTGAAGAATAATATGAAAATTTGTATGTTTCAAAAATAAACATACCACAAACTAAACCTATAGATACTAACGATATCCCAGACATAACGGTAAAAGAAGTAGTATTTGCACTATGCACTATGAAATATGAAACTCGGTAAAGCCCCAGGCGAGGATGGCATAATAACAGACCTTCTAGAAGATGCAGGAGAAATCCTGCACAAAGGACTAGCACAGCTTCACACAATGTATAAGAGAAAGAAAAGTTCCTAAGAACTTTTGTCTAGGAATAGTAATCCTACTCCAAAAGAAAGATAAGTATGACCTTAGCAACTACCGCCTGATTACACTACTACCTAATATATATAAACTATTCACAAAAATACTAACAAACAGATTAACAAGCACTTTAGATGAAAACCAACCATGCGAGCAGGCAGGCAGGCTTCAGAAGTGGCTACTCAACAATAGATCACCTACATGCAATAAATCAACTAATTGAAACGTCCTTAGAATACAACAAACCACTCTGTTTGGCCTTTGTAGATTATGAGAAAGCATTTGACTCAGTAGAATACACGGCAGACTTCAACTCAATGCGAGAACAAGGTGTTAACGAAAGTTACATCCAAATCATCCATGAAAATGGCACTGCAATAATTAGGCTACATAAAGATACAAACAAGATAAAGATAGCTAAAGGAGTGAGACAGGGGGATATACAATATCACCTAAACTATTTACAGCGAGCCTTGAATGCATCTTTCGGAAAACTGATTGGGAAGGATTTGGAATAAACATAGATGGAGAATCCATGATGTCGGAAGCATCCGAATAATTACAAAACATGCTAACCGATCTAAATAGAGAAAGTAAAAAAAGTAGGTTTAAAGATGAACAGAACAAAGACAAAGGTAATGTTCAACGATATAGTCTCCATAAAGATAGAGGGAGAGGCGTTAGAAGAGGTTGATGAATACATCTACCTAGGACAGGTAATAAAGTTAGAGAAAGACCATGACAGCAAAATAAAACGACGCATAACGATAGGTTGGAAAGCAATCGGTATGAATAGACATTTTGAAGAGCACCTTGCCAATGTGCTTAAAGCGTAAAGTATACAATGGCTGCATAATACCAGCTATGACCTACGAATGCGAAACATGGAAATTAACAAAACAAGCTGAAAACCAACTTAGAATAGCACAGAGAGCCATGGAAAGAGCAATGCTAGGGATAACTCTAAGAGATAGAAAAAGATCAACATGGATCAGAGATGGAGAATCCATGACGTCGGAAGCATCCGAATAATTACAAAACATGTTAACCGATCTAAATGGAGAAAGTAAAAAAAGTAGGATATTATACAAATAATTAAGCAGCTAAAATGGAGACAAGCTGGTCACCTAGCAAGAAGAAATGACAATAGATGGGAGAAAAGACTAACCGACTGATGCCCACAGTGGGACAGTAAACACAATAGAAAAAGACCGGAGAGATGAGATAGAATGGTTTGCCGGTAAGACGTGGCAGAGGTTAGCACAAGATAGGTCGTCATGGAAGGAGATGGGAAAGGCCTTTGTCCAGCAGTGGACCTATAACAGCTTATGATGATGTATCCGGACCTCACCCAACCCTAACTGTTCATTGTAGAAACTTGAAATTTTGCACACACACTCCCCTGATTTTTTTGCTTTTTGAAAATTCTCCTTCTAAATAGGTTTTTAGTGGGAGGTTCAATTTACAATGGAAGTTCATGCCAAATTAGTCCTTTAGTTTGTGTCCAGCAGCATTCACAGTTTTTAGAGATCACAGCCCCCAAAAAGTTTTAAAATGTAAATTTAAAATCACCCCCACCCCCTCCCTCAGCTACATCCCTGGTTACAATAAATTAATACTAATAAAAGTAGTATTAAATAAAATTCATAAACAGTATTTAATTTCTGCATAGATTAGCCATCTACTGTATTATATATGACATTGACACTGGGTTGAATATTGACTTCACTATTCTAGTTTTTATTTAAAAATGGAAAACATTTTCAGGATTATTAACTTTTACTCATAAATTTATCATAAATTCCCTTTAATAAGCTAGTAAGTAAAAAATTGATAGCAAAAAAACAAATAAAAATAAAAGCAACGAAAAACATTACCACGTGCAATGACCACCCCTTGAGTTTCAGTATTCAAAAAGTTCAAGATTAAAAAGACTAGATCAAAACAAATAATATTGATTCTAAGCTCTTGTTAATCTCGAGTTCATCATTAAATTTCATTGAATCAAAATTAATGTCGGACAGTACTAATTATTCACTTTGGCAAATGATCCAAAATCTAAAACTATATATCAAGTAAAATTCTGTTGCTACTACTGCTATTAATAATTCTGTAAGAACTAAGTTGAACTTGGATCTGTATTGATTATGAACCTCAGCATTAAAAAATAAACCTCCTCTTAAACTAGTTTCTGTAAGTCAATTTCTATTAGCTTTGTAACATGTGTAGCTGATGTTTGGCTATAGAGAAAGAAGAGGCAATATCTCTTCTCTTCCATAACAAACTAACATTATTTCTCTCTGGAAATTATGAAAGATAGAATTTAAAAAATGATATCTACAATCAATCTTTGAGTGGCTCTTCTGATCAAACAAATTCTACTGCTCAAAAATTTGTGAACTTAAAAGAAAAAAACAACAACTCAGTAGTGGGAACCAAGAAACCATATCATATCAACAAGATGAAAATGTAAGCAGCAATCAGACAGAACGAGAGGTGATATAATCAACAAAAGGACAGGAATCAACTCCTCACAACATTTCTAAAATTGTACATTGTGATCAAAGGGAGATAATTTTAATCAGAAGTTATTATCCTTGATAATGACTTTCAATTTTTAAATTAATTTAAGAGTTAAACTAAATGGTGTTTGTTGATTAGAATTCCAGATAACTGTTGGGTAATGTTCTCTGTGACTAAGTAGGTTTGTTACTGTCATGATTTGTGAGTTGCTTTACTTCTGAATTGATATGAATTTCAAATATTAATGACCCAAAGTTAGCCTGGATTGAAAGAATTCAGGCAGGTAAAGATTATACAAATACAGCTTATTCTTAAAAACTTTGGATGAAACATTATTCTTTCACCTGTTATATCTAAGAACTTGTAATAAAAAATAGTTTAATCCTCTTTGACCTGATCTCAAACAACCAATAATTATCAAATTAATCCTATGGGGAAGCTAATTAGGTTAAGTCTGTTCAGACATTGTAACAGTGACCTACATTGTGAGAATTGATAAATTCTGTTTAACTCTTAAATTCATGAAACCCTTGTAATTGATAGTGGAACTCTTCAATGAATAGAATTAAAAACAATGGAAATAATCTATTAATTGAATAGAAAATAAATTCAACAAATGGTCAAAGGGAGATCATTTTAATCATAAGTTATTACTCTTGATAATGACATTCAATTTTTAAATGAATTTATGAGTTAAACTAAATGGTGTTTGTTGATTAGAATTCCAGATAGTTATTAGATAATGTTCTCTGTGACTAAGTAGGTTTGTTACTAGTGATATAAGGGAGTATCAATCCGGTCAGTTATCCGGCGCCGGATTCACAAAAGATTATCACTGCCACCATGTGGATCCGGTGTCAGATATCTGACCAGATTGATATTGTGTTACATCACTATTTGTTACTGTCATCATTTGTGAGTTGCTTTACTTCTGAATTGATACGCATTTCAAATATTAATGCCCCAAAGTTAGTTGTTAATAAAAAGTATCAGACTATGAATGAATGAAATGTATTTTTAGAAATGAAACAAAACTTAAGGTAATATGATATACATCGCATTGATATAACACAATTTTTAAAAATTCTTAGTTTAATTGCATTTGCATTGAGTATTTATTTTTTATTGTTTATTGACAGTGAAAAGATTGCGATATATATTTATAATTGTGATAATTTGTATCCCAGGATAATAACAAAGTAATTAGCAGCTATTTGAAAAATCTTTATTTGAAGAGTAGGTCAATGTCAAATTCCTGGTGGTAGTGGTATTTAGGTCTTTCTCTTGACTTGCTAACTAAATGTTTATGTCCATCATTCAGAAGAATCATCAATGTATAGTTGTAGTCATTCAAGTTTTTTTTGTCATGGGCACTATTCTTGGAGGTTTAATAGTAGCATTTTGCCATGTTTACATCCAAACAAACAGCTATCTCTGGTTAAAATACACCATCTGCTGTGTTTTTAAGTAAGACATTTCCTTCTAGCCCAGACATAGTTAAACTTTACCGAAGCACCAACGGAGATTAAGCCAAATACAGCATGGTTCCATTTTTAAGCGCAAATATTAATGTACAGTTTTAGAAATCTTGTGAGGAGTTGAGTCATGTATATTTTATGATTAAATTTCTATTTTCATGGGTATATCATCTGGTATAAGGCATCTTGCCAAAACTATTGGTGATGAATGGAAAATATATCGAAATATGAATTTTAAGAATAGTATCAGGACAGATCAAATTAATAAAATTTTTATATAAATGAATAGTTTAAATAAAAGTTCTTGGATAAAAAGGTTAAGGAAAAAAAGAACAATTTATACTCCAGCAATACTAACATGATTAAAGAGATTATAAAATTGAATTGTTGTTAAAAGAACTAGGTGCATGTTTGGAAGGGCCCAGACTTTATGGTGTGTGGAGCAGCTTGCCATAATTGTCATGCAAAATAATTTTCCGTTCGTCGTATGAAACTACGGCTTTGAATTATTTAGTGTTTTAGTGTTGCCAATTTAGATATGTTAATATAAATTTAGATCTATTGCCAATTTAGATATTTATATCTAAATTTAGATCTATAATTTTAGTTTATTATTTATTTTTATTAGATTTCTCGAGAACAGCTGATCCAAATAACTTCAAACTCGACACTGCAATGCCTTGTGTGCTGACTAATATATCTGGTGAATTTCAACTTTGTACAAATGGCCAGTTGTTGAGTAGTGCACACACACACGCCCACACAGAAATTTCTTCAATTATAGTTAGATGTTTGATAATCACCAAATAAGTTGGACGTAATAACTGAAGTAAAGTGATTTTTTAAAGCTTTAAGTATAGAAATTGTTTTGACAGCATTACTGAGGAATATAGAAGTATGTATGTGTGTCTATATAAAGTCATGCTGCCATAAAGTCACCAGTTGATTTTCTTGATAATTTTAAACATCTTATATAAAATAGGAATCAGTGATTAATTCTGTAAACAATGATACATTCTTTACAAATGTGTAAGGGTAGATAACAATGGCTTCTCTCAGTATCTTCTAATATATATTTTGATAGGACAGCATAACATATTTAATAGTCTGGTAAAGTTTGTATGATGTTTTAAGCAGAAAATTATTACTCTAAATGGGATAGAACAATACAGAATAAAAATCATAATAGAGCCTGAAAACATACCAATAGCTATCCATTCCTCTTTGATAATATAAATTGCAATAAAAATAAACTAATCATATAAAAAGGATAACCGATACAAATTTGTGTAGCTTAGTGGTGAGAACATTTGATTATTGACTACAAGGTTTATAATTCAATTCTTACCATTGAACAAAGACAAGGAAATATTCAACAATAAAGCAACACCTGATAATATTCCTTTGCAATAGATAACACAGGAATTAGATCTGCAGCTCTAATTAATAAAAATGAGTGATAAGATGGATCCTAGTGAATGGTTTTGCATTCAAAGAAGTAGATATTCAACCAAGTGTCTCTTTGCTGTTTGCATTCATTTTATGGTCTGTTTTGTTTAAATCTTATTTAATTCTTATCAAAATCACAAGGATTAACTATTTAAGCCCTTTTAAAGCTACTTGCAGAATAGATTTTTGGCATCTCGAAATGTGATTGTTCATATCAACCCTTTTATACCCTCTCCTTTTCTCTAGAATATTTCATTCATTATCTCTGTCTTGCATTTTAAAAAAAATTAGGAGTTTCAAATTTGAAAAAAAACAAACACTTGACCTGCATCTGAGACAAAACTATTTCTAGACACTCACACAATTTTTTTTGCATCTTAGATTCTAATCTAATCATTGGATTATTGTTGACCTGAATTTTAAAACTCTGTCACAACTATTGCTTTCTCAAAGATAATTGTTATCTAAATGCATTTCTAATTCTATAAACTTTCACAAATCAGCATTTCAAATAATAGTTTTTGCAACAACTTTCTTTTGATGTCTAATCATTGCATTCACGCATGTCTTATTCCAAATTAATTCTTCTCTATAAAGCAATATTAGGTAGCAAAAAATTATTGCATTTCATAATGGAGCAAAATAATGCTAAGAAGCAAAGTTTCATGAAATTTGATTAAAATAAATTATTCAATGACAGATATGAGAAAAGGAAAAATCTGTACATCCTAAGTGGACTGCTTTTTCAGAAAATTGTGCCTTTAACAATCAACAATGTCAAGAAAGAATAATTGAGAATAAAAAGGATACAAAATTCTTAAAAGATGCAACTGATATTTTAAATAATTAATCTGTTGCTTTTGAAATGTATTCAATAAGAGAAAAAAAGCATAATAGAAAATGTAGCTAAAAGTATTATTTTTAAATCAGGATGAATTTAAAAATCAATTGTTAAATATCACATGATAAAACTGCACTTTTAAAAAGCATTAGATCTCATTTTAAAGGCATATCTCAAAGTAAAGCCTATACATGCAAGTTATTAAAATGGTTATCATTTGATAAGAATAGGTAGCATAATAATATTCACTGGGTCTTTTATAAAACTGACACATTTGGAAAAAGATGAGGGGAAAGTGGAAGAAGGAACATTAGTTAGACATGATCTGGCAGTCAGTCTGTGATGGCTGAAGGAAATAATTATTTTCATTTAAATGAAGGAAAAAATTTTTTCAATCAAAACTAAAAATAACGGTATGCTAAAATGCTCAGCACAGAATTAACTCTTAAATTCGCGAATTGCTTGAAACTGCTCCTAAATACAGTGGAACTCTTTAATGAATAGACTTTTAAAAAATAGAACTCTTTTGTGAATTGAAAAAAAAAAAGGAATTAAAAAAATTGCATAAAAGTGCAAGGGAAGTAACTATGATCAGAAAGTTATTCCCCTTGATTTAAAAAATATTTATATGAATTTAAGAGTTAAAAAATAAAATAAGTTGTGCTCCTTGAAAGCAATGTTTTATAAAATTCTGATTGAATTCTTGCTCTGCTTCAAGGGCACCTACTTCCTTTGCTGCAGTTTGGTGCCCACAGCATGCATCCACTGGCAAAATGGTCATGAATATACAGATTATTTAACATTAAAATATTTTTAATTTAGAACCTATATCTTAGCTAGTGCCAAAAGGGGATCACAGAAAAGTTTAACTATGCTCTATTAAATGTAGCTATTCTTTTAGCTATTAAATGTAGCTATTCTTTTAGCTATTAAATGTAGCTATTCTTTTAGCTTGGATAAAATGTTTAGTAGAACATTGTAAGAATGAAAACTGCCTGAACAAATCTCTAAAAATAATCATTTAGTACACTTAATATAGGGGTAATGGTTAGTGAACTGATTTAGCAAATCATTACTACTGAGTCGTGAGTTTTATCCTCACTGTGTGCCCCAGACTTGTGGCCTTGAGCTCAGCTTAGTGAATAACGAGTACCTTTTAATAAAAGTTATCAATTTTTGTAAATAAATATCTTTTTAAAATTTCTATTCTTTTGTTGTTTTTGGCTAATTAATTCATGGATTTAAACGAGAACACCTCAGTTGAGTGATGATTAGCATACTCACAAGCCATTAATTTCCTAACTGTGGTTTTGGTTCATCTAACAAACAAACCAGGGAGTTTTATAATATGATTATAATAAAGAAATCATTCATAGCTTTGTTCAGACAAACAAACACCTCCTTTGTTTTGATAATGTTGTTAACACAATGTTTGGGCCAATCTATTCTACAGCCTTACTTCTTTTTACAAAAAATAAAGTGGTCCCCCATCTAAGTACTGATCAGGTTCAATGCAGCTTAACCAATGATCAGATGGAAACCGTTGCTTTAAACATGACTTAACCAGTAAGTAGTGAGGTGGAATTTTTATCAACTTCAAATGAGTAGCCTAGCATTATTCAGCCCATTTTTTTCAACCTAAAACAGAAATATCATAATTATCTTGGGCCTTTACTAAAAAGATATCCTATTTGTTAAGGAAAATGTTGAAATTTAAAGAGCTTTTTCTTCATGGATTGTCCAAAGCAAGTATTTAGCTTTTAAATTTAGTTTCAACAATGGGCATCTACTTTTTTCTTTTTATTTTACCTCTAATTTCTAATAAAAGTCATTCAAGTGTCTGTTACTTTTTGTCCCAGCTGAAAAAACAAAATGGGGACTATCATTCGCTATGGGTGTCTGTTGTCATATCATTTTTTTCAATTGGATAACTTCATTATTCCTTAATATATTTCAATGACATTTTGTGTGCAGGCTTGTGGATTCTACCTGGGGGGTGGTGAGTTATGGCTGATCCAATTGTTTTACATTTTATGAGCAAAAACGTTGTTTTTGTTTACAATTGGGAAAATTTCTCAAATCTTGACTGATTTTGCTGAAATTTGGCTATAATGTTGACAAAACCCCAGAAATTGAAAAATGGTGAGTTACGGTCAATCTGATTGTTTTTTTACATTCTATATGTAAATAACCATATGTCAACATGCCAAGAATATTGAACTTTGGAACTGCCCAACTGAGTAGTTGAAAATTGTTATACAGGTTCTTAGGCACCTAATTATAAAAATATATAACATTAGAATTAACAGTCCTAATAAACAACTAATTGCCACTAGTAGTTCAGCATACCATATTATATTGGTTGTGAGAGACCCTCTGGCCCATCTCTCTGTCTCTATCCTTCTTTCTCTCTCTCTCAACCATTTTCTGCCTAGGACCTTTTAACCTTTTTTTACTGAAAAGTCAACTTCATAGATTCTGTTTTGGCAATGTTTAATTCAAAGGCTGGGAAAGAAATATACAAAACCCATCTTATATGCCAAGAGTTTTTTTAATTTAAAAAAAAAATCTTGATTGTTTCTTTGAAAATCATATTTTATAAGTTGACATACCAGTTCACTATACATTTTATTGAAAGATTGTGAACAATATTTATGATTATTCATCATTAATATGTGAAAATGATTTTATATGAATCAAATTCAATTAAAAAAATAAAAGTGAATTTTGTGGAAATGTTATGAAGCAAGATTTAAGTGATACATTAATATTGACTTAAAATAGTCTTAAAAATATTTTATTTTTTGTTTTTAGTTACCAAGTTTACATTCTGCAAATATAGGGAATACCATTGTATATTAATGCATTAAACCATAAACAAGTAGTTTATAAAAAAGAATATTCAGCTTTTAACTGCTTATAAAAGGAACAGTCAGCTTCTAAAGATGAGTTCTTATTGTTAACACAGATAAAATAAAATTGTAAATCACCACTTTTTATTAAATTTGACTAGTTTTTACCTTCATCCTAATTTTAGTTGTTTTTATACAATTTATCAATTCGGGCCACTGTTTCTATGACAACGAATAACAGCCCAATCGGAAATAATAATGAAGGTAAAATTGTAATGTGTGGCTATCAAGATTGTTTTTCTTGCTGGAAGGATCTGCATTTCAATTATGATGTCATGCAAGTTTCTATATGAAGTCAAATAATGGATAATTTTATATACGACAGAATATGATAATTATAAAGACACTTAATTAGTTGGGAACCTATATTTGCTCGGCGCTGGTGTGATTGACTGCTAAACGAACTGCCTAAATCCTAAATGTAAATAAAGAAACAAGCGCTGTGAGGGGATCGATGATTATATTCATGCCTAAATATGAACGCATGTGTTGAGGGGTCAGCAAAGTGTACAGTAGTTAGCTCAGTGGGAAGAGCCGAACCTGTGTATAAGGTTGCTTCAAAGTTGGACGCGGGTGCAATCCCCACACAGCAATGGTTTCTTTATTTACATTTACGATTCAGGCCACTTGTTTAGCAGTCGTTCACACCGGTGCCGAGCAAATATAGGTTCCCAACTAATTAAATGTCTTTATAATTATCATAAGTTTCTATATGTAAATGCACATTAAGGCATAAAAAGCTACATTTCCTGGGTTACTGTTTTAATATTATTATAATCTCCATATTTTTGTTTGGTTTTTATAAATAAATTTGAGAATACAAATTTATGCTTACTTTGCTGGTGACAGAATTGTGCATTTAAGTGGCATCAATAAAACTATGAAACAAAACTTGTTGGTTTTAAATCATTTGAATTCCAAGATAAAGTATTTTCATTATTAATATTTTGCTAGTCTTTTCTTTACCTCATTGTTGCTTTTTATCAGCATGGTATTGAAATACCCCCAACCATTTAACTAAGTACTGTGAAAAGGAACAAAGTAGCTTCCAACAAGACCTGAACAAACATCCTATATCCTGGGAACTCATCTTTCATGGTTAAGGCATCATCCATGAAAGGCAAGCTCCTTAGTTCAAGAGGGAAGATGCTACTTTATTTCTACTTCATGCTACTTACTTTAAAGCCAAAAATTAATAATGAAAATACTTCATCTTTGAATTCAAATAACTTAAGAATATTACAGAATTGGTTGAAGCATTGTCCATGAAAGGCAAGCTCCTGGGATGTGGAATGTGAGTTGAAGCAACAATAAGATGTAAAAGACTTGTTGCTGTTTTGTTATAATACAAATAATAAAATATGCACAAAGGAAAAATGTGTTTTAATTAGTGCACTTTTGAAAATATTGGGGGGAAAAAACTAACTAGCCCATTCTTTTCCATACAAAGAAGTTTTTAGTGGTCCATCACAGGTCTCTCAGCAAATCCACCCACATATAGATTAAGGCTAAAAATACTCACTTACTCATATATTTTTCATTAAAAATGTCTTTCCTAATTCTACCAAAAAACAAATATAACTTACTATAGCAATGGATTAACAGCATAATACTGTCAAAAAAGTTAATGGTTAAAAAATAGCAGCAGAAATATTTTCCAGTGAGAGAATTAAAAGATGGCTTTGTAGATGTCTGGGTACACATTCACATAATTGGTCAACCGTCTTCTATCAGACAACCAATGGCTGCTCTGAATGATAGCTAGGCAAAATGAGTCAGCACAATTATTGCCAAGTTAATACAGATGCACACAAGGTGAAAGTTTCATTTCACATGCAAGAAGCAGGCCATAGGCAGCAGATGTCAGATATCAAATGGACTGGATCCAGTGCCAGACACACATAATCATCTGAAAAAGTTATAGAAAACTCTCAGACCAGTTGTTATTAAGGTATCTGTAATATTGGTTGACTTACTGTGCAGAGAAATGATTCTTATTTCTTCTTAGATCAGTGCTTCCCAACCTTTTTGCGTCATTCCCCACTTTTGTCAATAAAATTACTAGTATTCCCCCTCACTTCCATTTATTAAGTTGCAACAAAGAATAATTTCAAATAATAACTTTATTTTACATATAATTAGACAGCTTCATACTAAGAATTAATTTAATTTTATAATTGTACAGCTTCTGCTGTGTATTTGTTACTCAAAGAAAGCAAGCGAAAATAATTAGAACACATCATTTGAAATTCCACAAAATTTACAAAAAAATAAGAATTCTGCTATCGTAACTGATATACACATCAATGTTTTTTTGCTATTAGTTCTTCAATTTGTGGGTCTATTAATGAGAGAGAACATCTTAAATCATTCTCAACTTGGAGCTTATTTCAAGCCTTCGACTTGATAGATAGAAGTGCAGAAAACCCTATCTCTAGACTGGACTTTTATTTTTACCTAATAGACTTATTCCTCCCCTCACCCCAGTTGGGAACCACTGACTTAGATCATTTCTCATTATTCATTAAAACTAAACCGTGTGCAAAAAATGAATATTCAATAAACTCTTGATATAAAAAACAACAAAAAAAACAATAATAAATAAAGCAATTTTTTAATTAAAAATTATTCAGTGCCATTCTTATCAATTCTGGGTTACTCAGTTCTGGTTACTTCACTCATCAAATGTTTCTTTAACTGCTCTTATTTAGTAGCATCTATAAAGTGCCTTTTCATTTTTTGTAATTTTGTTTATAATTCATGATGGCCAAAAAATTAAAATTCAATACAAAATGGAAGGAAAAAAAATCCAAATTGTAGGAATTTTTCTGGACCAAATTGTCTTATGCAAAAAAATAAATAAAGTAAATTCTTCCAGAAAGAAACAATAACAAAGTAATTTACCCATCTCCACTCAAGTTGAATACATTTTTTGGCATGAAAATAAAAATGGGATGTCCATGGGGAATAAAAAAGAAAGATGTTCATGTAGAACATTTTAAATGCAACCATTGGGCATGTAAGATCTTGTTAAAAATAAATAACTTTAACCCTTATAGCACTGCAAGGCCGATATATCGGACTTGATAACGCAGCCAAAAACATTACACTAAAAAGGCCAGCTAGACCAGCTTAAAAACTGAAGAAAGCTTTGGTGACAGTTTTGATTGACGGTAGTGTTTTTTGCTATATGGTCAAAAAGGCCATAGTGCTAAAAGGGTTGAATATATTACAACTTGATAAAAAAAATAGAAACAAGTAGATAATAATACAGTAATGGAATACATCTTAGCTCTTTGTTTTCTAAGTTTCAGCTGTTTGTGAAGAACCTGAAACTGGTTAGAGGCAAAATACTAACCAATTCAAAGCTCATTTCTTTGTCTTACTTTTGAAAAGCATGTCTTAAACACATCGATAATATTTACTGAAATAATAAAATTTGTGAAGTCCTAAACTTTTGCCTAAACCAGTGGTTCCCAATCAGGGGGAGAATTTAGGTAGTCCAAGGGGGGAATAAGCAATTAGGTAAAGTCCAGTCTAGAGATAGGGTTTTCTGCACTTCTATCTATCAAGTCGAAGGCTCAAAATAAACTCCAAGTTGAGAATGATTTAAGATGTGCTTTCACTAATAGACCCACTAATTGAAGAACCAGTAGCAAAAAAACAGGAGCAGAGATCACATTGATGTGTATATCAGTTACGATAGCAGAATTCTTTTTTTTTAAAATAAATTTGAATTGCAAATAATGTGTTCTAATTATTTTTGGTTGCTTTCTTTGAGTAACAAATACACGGCAGCAGCTGTACAATTATAAAATTAAACTAATTCTTAGTATGAAGCTGTCTAATTATACGTAAAATAAAGTTATTATTTGAAATTATTCTTTGTTGCTACTTAATAAATGGAAGGGTAGGGGGGAATACTAGTAATTTTATTGACAAAAGTGGGGAATGACTCGAAAAGGTTGGGAACCACTGGAAACCAAACAGAGACATTAATACATATAAATAGTAAAATTTATTTGTGAGTAATCTTTTTAATATTATCAATGTTGGTTTCTTTTTAACGTACACATGGACAAATTTGGGGTTTTCAGCAACAATAAGCTTTGTTTATTAGAGCTGATTTTGGTCTTCTACCTTTGAGAAATTATCACTGAAATGAAAAATCCTTTTACTGATTATGAAATTGCATGAATCTAGAACCGCAAAATACCAGAGACTTTTGCATATGTACTAAAGTTTCATTTATTTTTAAAAAAAAATAGTAAAGTTTATAAAATTGTCTCTTTGTACAAAGAATGTGCTTCAAAGAGTTTGGTCTATGAATTAGTGTCAAAATTAAAGTTTGTCTCAGTATTGTATAGAAATTAGTAAGAACTGTTTCAATTTGGGTAAGGAATAGAAATGTTAAAGAAATTAAAAATTTTATATTTGAAATCTAACAAGTAAAAATTTTAATTTAAAATTTTATTATAATTTTATTTTAGTTTTTAAAAAAAAATAATAATAATAATCATAATCATAATCGTAATAGTAGTAGTAATAGTTGTTGTTGTTGAAGAAGGGGGGGAAAAAAATTCTATTCGTTAAATATTTTAAAATGATAATATCTATTTCAAATTCTAGAGGACTGTCTACATTTCCGACAGCAAATCTCTCTTCAAGTAAAACAGCCAAAGTTTCTTGAATGTAAGTAAATGACTTGAAGTAGACTAGAAATGGACCAATTGAAATGTTGTGACGTTAAAATTACCTTTGTTCAAAACAATTCACTCACTAAAATGTCTGTGACCTTATAAGTTGTAGAAATTTTTCATTTTTCACAGATGAAAACCAAGTGACTCTAAAAGGTAACAAGTTTGCTGATAAAAATATCTCCAACCCACCCTTTCAAACAGAGGACTCTTCCACTGAAATGAGTTTTCAGTTTCATTTTTTTTAAAAATCATCTAGTAGAATTTAAATATTGTCCCCGCTTTTTGAAAGTTTGCTTTATGCCACTTTTTTCAAAAAAAAAGGTGAAATAGCGTTCAGCATTTGTTTTGCAGCAAGCCATTATAGAGGCAGCACACACCCCCTTCTTCTCTCTTCTAAAACCCCAGTCTCCTGTACCTCTGACCACCACAACCACTGATGACTCAAGCTGACCTGCCATCCTAATATATCCTATTCTCATATAAATTAATGGTAATTACTTCTTCGCTTTACGCCATTTCACCAACAAAAGGCTTTTGTAGGAATGCTCTACTTTCTGATAGCAAGGGAGATCTGTATATCTGTGAATTTTCTTCATGGGGATTAACTAGTAGAAAATAATTACAAATGAAAATTTCTAGAGGAAAAAAATATTCATCTGGAAAATCTTTAAATGATACTGCAAGGATCAAATATTGGGTCATTCCATGTCAAATCAACAAGGGATCAAACCATGATTATCTTTATGAGACAAATTGAATGATTTTCAAACTTTGTCATTACCTTAAAAAATTCACATTTTTGGCAACATTCAGAGGTCAGTATCACCGGAACCCTTTGAGCTAGAAATGTGAGACAGGTGCCATTCAATTTATCTCATAAAGATCTATAAGTGTGCCAAATTTGATGGTCATGGTATTTTTGCCTTAAAAATTTGTTGATTTGATATGGAATGACGCTATTATTATAATAATATTCAAGCATACTGGTTTGGCTAAAAAGAAAAGAATTTAGAATTTCTTTAGAATCAGTAAAATGCAGTAGAATATAGTAAACATCACTCAGTTTTGGTGACTGAAAATTCAGCCAATGTGTTGAAAGCCAAGATGGAAGCAATCAGCTCTATCCAGGGTTAAAAAAGCATGTTAGAAAAAATAAATGGAAAGGGGTATTTTACAGATGAAGAAAACTAGGAAGATATATTAATAAGAGTGCAAAAAAGATGCAAAGTAAAGCTAGCTTAACAAAAATAGAGATATAAAGAAAATATGTTAAATGGAGTAAAATGAAAAATGGAGATGCAGGAAAAGCAACACATATTTTCAAAACTAACAATTTATACCATAAAGAAAACAAACAAGCTTGTAGATTCTTAAATTACATAATTTCTCAATATTTAAGGAGTGTTTGGACAGAACTCATTTTTCTCCAGCGTCCAAAGTATGAAAATATTCTTGTTTTGAATGGAAAACCAAGACAAACCAGACATGACATTTACTAAATAATAACCCTGATGTGATCAGTATGTCATACTAGAGTTCTTTTTGCTATCTTTTTCATAGTTCCAGTATTTTACAGATATTTTTTTCTTCCTTTTAAAATTTGAGGTGTTGCATGGTGTTATGCAAAACATCTAAAGAAGAGCTTCAAATAGTAGAAAGGCCAAAGGTCAATACAAGGATTACAGCATGAAGAAGGTTCATAAAGAACTGGTTAGGGTCTGTCTGTTTCTTATTGACACCGAGCAAATAAAAATGTTCCTCTTTATAGTTAACAACAACAAGGCAGAAATACCAACCAATGACTTCTAAAATGAATGAATGATGATAATAATAGCTAGAGTTGTAGCAGCAGTAATAATTGTAGAAATTATAAAAATACTAAAATAGTAGCTGTAGTAATAATAACAACTACAAGAGCTGTAATAATAATAGTAATAATAATAATAGAAACAGCAATGAAAAATAAAAATACTACTACTAATAGTTGAAATAATAAATCACATGTCCATCATGACTATCACTATTATCATAGTACCATTTGCCCTTTCCTTTCTTTAAATAACTACAATAAAAATCCTAATAGTAGTTCAATAATGATGATGATGATGATGATGTGGGGGGACAGTATGGATAATAAGCTGACAAGATAGAAGTGGCCATCTTGAAAATTGTCAAGCCTCACTCTCTCTACATCCCAATCAGAGCCACCTATAAAAATGTATCAGCAATGGCAGATCATATAAATATTCACTTTTTGAGAACAGAACTAAAAGAAGACTGGAAGTGAGTGAAACTTGATATAAACAAGCAAAATTCGCACTACGTGAGAACTCGGTGGTTATTAATTTTACATTTTTGTTTCTGCTATTTTGCAGGTAGGGCTTATGAATTACAACATTCAATGAAAATAAAATACTCAATCTAAAATGAGGTTAGGCATAGTTATGAAAATCATCTAACAATAACCCCAAACCTACTCTAGTTCTCATTTGTATAGCAGCACATACTTTTCCATATTAAAATGTTTTCGAAACACTTCATATAAAGAATAATGCAATCATCCATCATCCATATTTTCTGATAATTAGTGTTTGGATCATTTGGTAAAACATTCAAAAGTTGTCTGAATTCTATGCTGGTTTCCTACCGTAATCAGCAATCATCAAGACATGCACAACAAAAGTTGGCCTCAATCATTTCTCAGGAAATAGCCTTTGTTGTTTGTTAATATGCTAGTTTGATAGAAATATCAAAAACCGTATGCATATATGCATACTTATAGTTATTTACTGAGCTTAGCTTAGTATGGTGCAAGGCTGCAGTAGAACAAGCTTGCTAAACATTGCATTATGGTAGACACTCATGTATGCATATATGATACAGAGTTACACAGAAGTAATTTACTTTTTGGAATAAGCTTCATTTCAAGTTAACCATTTGAGGATAGTTTTATTTTAGCCTAGCAAAATCCAAAAAATGTGTGTGCACATGTAGATTCCAATTGAACTAAAGAGGTTAGTTGATCTTTTCAGAAAAACATTCTTTCTTGTCTCTCGAAAAATCTTTATATGGGAAAATATTTTAATATGAAATGAACATAGCTTTAGACTGCAAAGAAATTAATTCACAGAACATTTTATGTACAAAAATTCATATCCATAATTTGATGTCAGAGTTATAATAATAACTAATAATTAACGGATATATTTGAATTTCAATGAAACGATTTTTTAAGAAAAAATAGTGAATTTGTTTCAGTTGAAGAGTCCATAGTTTTAAATGGTGGGTAGGAGGTATTTTTATCAGCAAAATGTTACCCCCAGTGGAAGAGTCCAGTGTTACGACCAGCGAACCAAGAAAATCACACTGAATTATTAGAGTAAAGTTACTATATCATATTAATTATCTTCTAAAATCCTAGCGACTAGTGAGAGGTATTTAAAATTATCAATATCGTCTTCAGGCCATCGGAGAAGAGAACAAAATGGTATCTGTGCACTCTTTATAAGTCAAGACTTAAAGAAATAAGGGACTGAAATGAAAAAAAACAAACAAACAAACCTAATACTATCCAACTAGCTATTGTAACTTATAATAAGCACT